>CM042866.1:16090823-16328323 GCA_023658055.1 Thaleichthys pacificus | reverse complement strand
AGAGGGAGAGAGAGAGAGAGAGAAAGGAAGGGAAAGAGAGAGAAGTAGAGGCAGGGAGGGACAGGGGGGGAAAAGAGGGGGATAGAGGGAAAGGAGAGGGAGTGAGGGAGAGAGAACGGAAGGGAGATAAATAGAGGGAGGAGGGAATGAGAGGGAAGGAGAGAGAGAGTGGGAGAGGAGGAGGGAGAAAGAGCGTGAGAGAGGGAGGAGGGAGATAGAGGGAGGGGTAGAAAAAGGGAGGGAAAGAGGGATACACATGGTATGGGCTTGAAGGTCTTGGCTCTCAGCCTGGACAGTGGCAGGGTGCCATGGTCTCCTGTCTCTCTGCTACTCTCATCTATCTGAAACCTTAGTGTGCCTGCCAGCCCACCTGTGCCGAACGATTATGTGCTACGCTGGAGGGTGTGTGTGTGTGTGGGGGCGGGGGGGGGGGGGGGGGAGGGCGGGGCTTGTGAAGTGGTGCCAGGGTGGCCAGGGCCCCTCAGGGCAGCAAGGAGGTTCTGGGGTCAATTTCACAACCTTTTTCATCATTACATCAGCCTCTTTCATTTGTTGAAAATGCCTGATCATCTGACCCACACTGAGCTGAACCTGTGGGAGAGGGAGGACAGAATAGGGAGGGGGGAGGGAAGGAGGAGGGAGAGAGAGAGGGAGGAAGGGAGGGGGAGAGGAAGAGGGAGGGGGAGAGGGAGGGGCTGGCCTAGGATCCAACTCCCACATCTGCTCCGTCAGCAAATTTATCAGGCCCTCTCATGCAGACAAATAAGACAAATAAATAGGAAAGCAATGTTTGCAGCTGAAGAGCATCTGTGGTTCACATCCACATCTGCAGAGCGTTAGAGAAGGAGACGTCAAGGGAATATGTAAGGAGATGTAAGGCGTGAGGGATGGAGGGAGGGTGGAGAGAGGAGTGGAGGGAGGCAGGAGGAGAGATGGATGCAGGAACAGAGAGACAGATGGAGGGGAGGATGGCTGAGAGAGAGAGAGAGAGAGTGAGAGATGGAGGTTACCCCTCTGATGTGGGATTGAGATGGTGAGATGGTGGCAATAAGGATAAAGAATGACAACAACGCCAAAGACACTAATCATGATGATCAGTGGGACAATGCTCATTGTCCCACTCCAGTCGCACACAACCCTTCTAATCAGCCTGGACGGAGCACTCCAGGAAGCAGTTATCCAATCACCAACAGGCGCCTCATTAGTGACCTCTGACCCTGGAAGTGGCTGGGATAATCCGTGTGACGCTGGCAGCCGTCAGACCAACTGGGGGTTTAATCTGGAGCGGATCTGATCTGAGATGTGGCAGGCTGGGGAGGCTCAGCTGTCGTTACGGATACGCTCCCGGATGGCTCCCCAAGTCTCCTCTCTGTTACCATGGCTGACTGGCTGACTGGCTAGCTTGCTTGATAACTGGTTGGCTGACTGACTAACTGACTGACTGGCTGGCTGTTAGATTGACAAATGTCTCAAGACCTGAGAAAAGGAGACAATTATAAAACAGATGAATGAACTATAATGGATCAAAACTAAAGTACTGTATGAATTCTGTTGTTTTTGAGTTCTGGTTTCAAGTAGGGACGATGGATTGTGGGGTAGAGGGGGTGGGCCCGTGGGTGGGGTTGGGGTCCCCGGAGAGTGGACCTGGTCACATGCTAGAGACCCATACTCTTTTTCCCATCCAGTGAGACTGATGTTGGCTGGTGTACTGAAAGCTCAGGACAGCTGGTAGATAAATCGGATCTCTTGGTCTTTTATGTCCCCAACAGACTGTTCTATTTGAGGATTTATTGTAGACGGAGGACATATTATTTTATGATGTAAGGCAAAATATATTTTCTCTGCCATGAAGAAGCTGTGGCTCAGAAGAGTACGGTTGTTTCTAAACTTTTTACCTCTTCATTCTGGTGAAAGGAGAGTCATTGGAAAGCATGGGTGGATTTTCTGGAGGCGGTTAGGTTTGTGGGATTTGAATTTGAGAGGGTTTGAGGTTGGGCCTTTAGGTCACACATTCCACAGCTCTTCTGGAACACAGATAGTTCTGGAGTAGAATCCCAACGGAACCCCTATGCTTAATCTGCCTTAATCTGAAATGGCACTGTTTCATTCAAAAACTCTTGGCCCAGTGTGAGTGTGTGTAGGTCTGTGGCCAAGAGTGCTATCTGTCGTAATTGAAGGAGGCTGATTTAAAACAATAAGAGTTGTCTCTTGGCAGCCCAGTGAGGCTGCATAGCTCGTTAGCTGAATGGACTTCTGTTTGGTATCCAGGCTACCACATTGTTTCCATGGGCGGGAACAGAAGTGTGTGGTCCAGTCAGGTCACAGCGATTCAATTGTCCTGTTTCCACAGTTTTGAGAACCCACCAAATATGTTTATGTACTTTGGCCAACAGTACTGTTGCTATAAGCTTATATACTGTACCAGAACAGACCATAACTTCACAATCTGTCTGAAAGTCTATTGGTGTGTTTGTGTGTGTATGGAAGTGTTTGAGTGTGTGTGTCGGAGGTTAGCAATGCAGCAGTTCTTGTTCCTTTTTTCGAGAAATGAAAATCCAGCACTGTTTTTCCTAAGTGATGTCAGGCTGAAACTCTCCAGTAGGCGGAAAGCATTCCTTGAACTGTCAATCACTCTTACTGTGTGCATGTGTGAACCGTCACCATAAACAAATTAATGTCAACCTCATGCCTTTAAATAACACAAATGAAAATCACCTTTTAAACAGGGTCATTAATCAACTGTAAAAGTAAGCTGAAACTAAATCCCTCTTCTATGACAGTTAACTTCACTTTAACGGAGTGACGCGAGTTTTTTCACGAAAGAATTGCGTGTCCGGCAGTAAAGGCAGTTTATGACGGTAATAGCACTGTTTAGCCTCGATTTGAGCAGATTTCTAAAAAACTTGGAAAAACAACATTAACTAGCTAGATTATGTACAATGTAAGCTAAATGTACATGCCTTGTTTGGCCAATTTGGTCGATTGTGGAAGAAACGCCAACGTTTTTTAGTTATCGAGAGGAGTATCCAGCCATAGCGCCTAGCTACTTTTGGGGGAGAGGAATTCCGGTTTCCCCATGTTTCCACCACTAGTCACTAGAATGGTCATAACTTTTAATCCAAATATGGTATTTCGAATCTGTCTTATGTTCTATATTCCCCACATATTTGTGGATATTCCACCTGCTCAAAGTTTTCCTCTATCTTGTAATTAAAGTGGTTAAAAATTAAGTTGTCTGATGAGGTATGGTGGATGGAGAAGTTTTTGTAAAAAAAATGGCTGCCTGAAATCACCTCCAAACCTCTCAGTTGAGGCCAGATAACTAAGTCGGTTAAGAACTTGATCTATACATGGTATGCATGGTAATTCATCTCCCTGAGCAGGTGAAACACATATAATTACAAATGCCCTAAGCAATGATCGTATTGCTTTTTCTAACTCCTGTTTCCACAGAGGCAGGAAGAGGGATGGAGAGAGAGAGACGGCCTTCCACTGTGATGGCAGGTAAATGGAGCGGTGAAGGTTGCTGTCCTGCTGTACCTCCCCCACACACACCCACAGCTACTGGAGGGGATAGGTGTTATGTTGACAGGCTGCGTGTTGAGGCGGGGGGCAGGTGGGCAGGGCTGGAGGGCTGCAGACTGCAGCGGGGGACAGGTGGGCATGGCTGGAGGGCTGCAGACTGCAGCGGGGCACAGGTGGGCAGGGCTGGAGGGCTGCAGACTGCAGCGGGGCACAGGTGGGCAGGGCTGGAGGGCTGCAGACTGCAGCGGGGGACAGGTGGGCAGGGCTGGAGGGCTGCAGACTGCAGCGGGGCACAGGTGGGCAGGGCTGGAGGGCTGCAGACTGCAGCGGGGGACAGGTGGGCAGGGCTGGAGGGCTGCAGACTGCAGGGTTGGGTAGGGTGAAGGTTAACATGGTAGCTGGAGCTACTCATCTTACATGCATACAAATGATACTAAGGAGAGAGAGGTAGGTAGGTAGAGTCAGGAAGATGGATATACAGTATATACGGTTTATATTTACAAAGTACGTATAGATTAGATTAAATATACTTTATTGATCCCTCAGAGGGAAATTGTTAAATTATTTATAGGTTTTACAGGGTGGTAGGGTGTGGTGGAGAGAGTTTGCATAAGTCATGTTGGGTGTTTATATGAACTACAAGCAGATTAGGTCATTAATAATTGCAGTCAAGGTCAGCGATCATGTGTTGTTGTAGAAACCTTTGAGATCCTGATTACCCATCTTAACCCTTGTGTTATCTTCGGTCATTCTGACCCATCAGTCATTGTGACCCACCGTCGTATTGCGACAAATTTACCGCATACAAAAACAAAGTGAAGCATTTTCTTTTAACCGTTGGGCATCTAGTAACATCATAATCTGGTCCAACCCACATGCCATGTCCTTTGTCATTGTCGTTTAGGTTAACTGAGAGCCACCCATGGGTTCATGACTAAACTCAAGCAGGAAGTCATGACAAGAAGCTGGTCAACAGTATAGAAAGTTTTATTAGGGATTAAAAATTCAAAGCAGCAGGACTTGAGTACAGCCTTGTTTTTCCTACAAACAGTGAGTCCTGAAAGAAGTCCCACTATACAGAATAGTTCATAATAACCACGACGACAGTAACAGTCATAGAATACTAAAGCACATTCTTCCTTCTAGAATGATTTGTCAGCATAGGTTCTGATCTATGGTTCTATAAGCTACCTTCTACAGGCAAAAGGTAATGGTTCATATAACTCAACGTCATAGGGGAAAATAAAGATCAACAGGGTAATACTTGCTCCAATAAAACGTGTTACTGTGGAGATTTGTTCATCTTTTTTTCCTTCATTTCTCCCACAGGGGCAATACAGTGACTAAATGCTCCAGGTATTGTCTTAACAAACCAATAAATACACCTTGTCTTTAGACAAAATTAACAAAGAAAATCAATTAAAATCCAAATATAACAGTTTTCAAGGTCCAGAACATTGCTTGTCATCCTGTAACAGGAGACTCATGTCTTGAAATAATCCTCTTTAAATAATAACCAGACGTTTATTAAACTTTACCCCAGATTAGTTTTTACCCCATTGTCATTTTTTATCAGGAATGTTGACGGGCAGCCAAATGATACATGTGGGTCCTAAAAGCCCTCCTGGTTATGTGGCTGCTCCTGAGCAGCACCTGCAGCATGCGTCTCAGAGGCCACACTCCTCAACCTGTCAGCACGTTCCTGTCAGTGCTCCACCCCCTCACCCCCAGAGCACGTCTCCCACCTCTCCCACCCCCAGAGCACCTCTCCCACCCCCTCACCCCCAGTCCCTCAGATCGAACCGTGGCAAAAGGGCTTCTCAACTTGAAATATATTGAAAATAAAATAAGTCGGTTTGATTGCAGTTCACTACAAGTGAGATTTAATGTGTAAACATGACATAAGCCGTTACGATGCCATAAAGGAGGACTCTTCAGTGTTGGGGGGGGTAACAGAGTGTTTGGGGTGGGGGGGCTGCGGGGGGGGGGGGGGGGCACAGCACTCACATAAAAGTCCTGGGCCAGCTCTGCCTCTAACAGTACATGCAGGTGATCCAGGAGGACAATCAGACCTCAGGAACACGACCAGCTACTATAGTAGTACTCATTTGTACTGTATACAGTACAGTACTATGCAGTAGTGGAGACTATTCATACCCTGCACTGCGTATGTGATTAGTGCCCAGTAATGTCCTCCCTGTTGATCCTGGTTTTGGGGTCGGAGGGCAAACTGGGGCTGGGGAGACCAGCAGAGAGGACAGGTGCTGGAAGGCGAGGGGCTAGAGGCTGGGGTTCTGGGGGCTAGAGGCTGGGGTTCTGGGGTCTGGGGGGGAGGCTGAGGGGGGGGGCTGTGGGTGAGGGGTAGAAAAACATCTAATAATAATAATAATAATATATAATAATCTAATACTGTGGAAGGTGGTGATGGTGTTTCTAGAGGCTCCGGCTCCTCAGGGCTCAGTGACTGCACCAGGCTCCTTCTCATAGATGTAGCTTCCCACTCCGCCTGTGTTCACCCCTGGAAAACACACACACACACACACACCATGTTTTGGATATTGCAACTTGCAAAAGAATGCATCTGGGCTGGGCCTTGTGTGGTGCAACAGAGAAACAGTTTGTCGGTGAACACACATGACATGGGAAGACTGTGTGCCAATCACACACATTACACAACACGTCCTGTGCACAAGTACACCCATGCGTGTCTCAGGGCGCTAACTGTGATCAAGGACAGCCATGCGTGTCTCAGGGCGCTAACTGTGATCAAGGACAGCCATGCATGTCTCAGGGCGCTAACTGTGATCAAGGACAGCCATGCGTGTCTCAGGGCGCTAACTGTGATCAAGGACAGCCATGCGTGTCTCAGGGCGCTAACTGTGATCAAGGACAGCCATGCGTCATGCTCAGTGTAACTGTGCACAACGCAGTTCTATTCAAACAGCAGGAGCCTGCATGGCACGATAGCACCACCTAGTGTTTATGTGGGGAACACATTAGAGACAGGAGGTGTACTAACCTTTGGGCCCAAACAGGACAGCGTAGCACGGCTTGTGGCAGTAAGGTTGACCATCATGCTGGGGGGGGAAACACAACGCAGAGCGTTCGTGGTACAGATGTATCTGAACACATTCAACAGAACCTCTGTCTACGTTCACTACCTAACCCTTCCATGAACCCATTCCTTTGTTTTAGTCTTCTGCACTCTTTCATCCATAGTACTCTCTCCCTCCATTCCTTTCTCCATTTCTACCTACCTACTTCCCCTCCCTTCATCCCCTTCTTTTTCTTTCTCCTACCTCCATCGCTGTCCCTCCCTCTGTCCCTCCCTCTGTCCCCCCCTCTGTCCCTCCCTCTGTCCCTCCCTCTGTCCCTCCCTCCGTCCCTCCCTCCGTCCCTCCCTCCGCCCTCCTCTGTCCCCCCTCTGTCCCTCCCTCTGTCCCTCCCTATGTCCCTCCCTCTGTCCCTCCCTCTGTCCTTCCCTCACCTCTGCATGGCTCCCAGCAGTCAGGGTCTTGCTGCATCTCTCACAGCGCAGGCAGGGACGATGCCAGTCCTTCCCCAGCGATGTCACCTTCTCAGCTGTGATACACACACACACACACGTATGGTAAGCAAACAAACCACTTCCCAGGTTTCCACCACTAGGGCAGGTAGAACAGATGAAGCAGGTAGAACAGATAAAGCAGGTATAGCAGATAAAGCAGGTAGAACAGATGAAGCAGGTAGAACAGATAAAGCAGGTAGAGCAGATAAAGCAGGTATAGCAGATAAAGCAGGTAGAGCAGATAAAGCAGGTAGAGCAGATAAAGCAGGTAGAACAGATAAAGCAGGTATAGCAGATAAAGCAGGTATAGCAGATAAAGCAGGTAGAGCAGATAAAGCAGGTAGAACAGATACAGCAGGTAGAGCAGATAAAGCAGGTAGAGCAGATAAAGCAGGTATAGCAGATAAAGCAGGTAGAGCAGATAAATAGCAGATAAAGCAGGTATAGCAGATAAAGCAGGTAGAGCAGATAAATAGCAGATAAAGCAGGTATAGCAGATAAAGCAGGTAGAGCAGATAAATAGCAGATAAAGCAGGTGGAGCAGGGAGAAAATCCCTCACCAAAGTAGACCTTCTTGTTGCACCGAGGACACAGGTTGGCCTCTCCAGAGAAGGTGGTGATGCTGGCAGCTGAGAGAGAGAGAGGAGAGAGATATATATGATACACTGTATAAAATGTGACGACACACACGCACTTGATCTAAACATAGGACTGCAAAGGAAAGCAGCCCTGTGCACCCCCCCCCCCCTCCCCCCCTCAGCAGGTCCTCTATCCCTGACTCAGCGCAAAACTCCCCCCCGCCCCGCCCACAACCGGGCACCTGCCCCCCCCCAGGAACACTCAGCACTTCTAGTAGGAAGGAAGTTCACCGCAATTTCCCCTTCAGCTGTTTTTCCCCCTCGCCAGTCAATACTCTCATCTATCTTGTGCTCACACACGCACACGCACAAAAGGCCCTGTAGTCTGCAGGGGGGATCTTGGGTTCACACTGACTACGCACCAGACCGTACTAGACGATCCCAGAGTAGCGCACGCGAAAAAGCCTTTACCTTTCACCAGCGCCCTGGTGGGCGCAGCCGTCACCTTCTTCTCCGGGTCGGGGGCGGAGTCGACGGCGGTGGGGGCAGGTGGGCTGTTGACCGGAGCCTCGTAAACGTAGGAGCCCGCCCCACCGATGTTCACACCTGCGGGACGCCACAAGACAGGGACCCCCAGGAAGCGTTAGTCTCACTAGACGCTACCGCTTTGAAATAAAGCATGTGTTTGTGGGGTCAGCAGTGACGTGCGTTGCACCTTTTGGCCCAAAGAGGGCAGCATAGCAGGGCTTGTGGCAGTAGGGCCTTCCATCGTGCTGGAGGACAGAGAAGACACGTTAAACTGGGAAGCTGCTGCTAGTTTTTCATTTAATTGTGTTTTTTGCATCTTTCCTTGTGATATTTTGCTCCTACTCTATCTTGGTATATTTTCTGATGCTGTTGCTGTAAGTATTTTTTGATGTACAGTCGTTTTTTTTGTTTTTGGATGCTACTGCGTAGATGTTGCTTGCCAGTGTCAAAAGAATGTCACTGTCCTGATGACAAAATGCTACTTCGGTGCATGTGACAACTTTGACTGAGAGGAGGGATAGGCCGAAAAAGGAGAGATGGAGAGACGAGAGATAGGAGAGGAGGAGAGGAGAGAGGAGGAGAGGAGGAAGAGAATGACAGTTAATAAATTACATGAGACTGGAACTGACAACCGCAGCTTGGCAATATCCGTCTTCATCTTCAAGGGACTGCCATAATTCATAATGTAATCATGCAATAATATACAAACATCTTTTAAATAAGTTATAATTCAATATTGAGTATATGTGTGTGTCTGTCTGTGTGCATGTGTGTGCATGTGTGTGTATCTATGGGGGAGAGAGAATGTGAGATAGAGTGTGAAAAAAGGAATCTGGCTGGCGTTCCACTTTCCATTTCACAGTGTTGTGCGTGTCACTTCCTCCAGATGATGACATCAACAGTATCCAGGAGACTGACTGTTGATCCATCAAACAGAGGGTGAGGGTGTCTGTGTTCAAGTGTCTGTATACAGTCTGGCTCAAACCCAACACACCCATTGCCCCTACCTTGGAAATCATCGGCAATGATTAAGTATTTTCTTCTTAATGAATAAAGATTGACAAAAATATGATAACCATTGTATTATCTTAGTTGAATGCCATTTCAATGTATTGTACAGGCGTTTTTCTTTAAAATGAGCAACCAGCTCCACCACCAGTAGTAGCAAAAGGAACAGCAAAAGGCTATTACACATCGCTAGTATGCTGATGTCTCGAGCAGCTCGTTCTAACATCGCTTTAAGGCTGAGAAGTGCAGGACATTGCATTGCATTGCATTTCCTCCCTTTGATGGCATATGACACCTGAAATAGAGCTCAAGTTCAGCATCAATGGACTACTGATGTATCGGAGCCTTGAAGGGTTGTCCTGTTTCATAGGGATGATTTCAACCACAACCCCTTCGAACTCGAAGCCCAGTTCCCCAGACATGGATTAAAGTCTTGTCCAGAAACATGGAATGAAGACGTTTTAGTCTAGGAGTAGGCTTGATCCATGTCTGGGAAACCGGGCCTCAGGATTTGAACAAAGTTGAAAAGTGAGGGGCACTCGAAAGAGGGCGTGTGTGTGAGACAGAGGGGGGTGAGTGTGTGTGAGTGACTGAGTTCATATGTGTGTGTGTGCGTCTGTGTGGGTGTTTGCCTTCCAGTCCAGAGGAGGATGAAGAGGAGAAGGGTGGCACCAGCGCCATGGGAACCACGCCCACACCACGGATGCCAGGGAAACACGCTACCCCACAATGCACCTCACCACACGTGGCATCTCCGGACTCAGCCGCGTGAGTTTCTTCTCCCAGAATGCACTGGGGCAGCGAGCGCCGCTCTGTTCTGATGTATTGACCGTGAGAAAGAGCGCTGCCGTCACACAGAAACACACACCTCCTTCGGTGGCAAAAGCGAACGTCGCTGACTAAGCACTAATGGTTCCCTCAGGACAACGATGCATTCACACTTGTCTTTGTCCCCAGGTCTGCTCTGGCCTGGCCCAGAACAACAACGATCTACAATCTCTGCTTCTGTTTTACTGCAGCACCATCATGACCATACAGATGGCTTATCCATCCCAGCCCCACCCACTCACTTCCTGGTCCCGTCCTCCACTTCCTGGTCCCACCAGGAAGCTTCTTGGCAGCACCCTTTGCACATCTTGATTTACAATACACCCACACATCCGGCCGTCTATTCATCTATCCATCCACACACCCACACATCCATCCATCCACGTCCATCCATCCACGTCCATCCATCCATCCATCCACGTCCATCCATCCATCCATCCACTCACACATCAATCAATCTATTCAACTATTACATTTACATTTTACATGTGTTCATTTAGCAGACGCTTTTATTCAAAGCGACTCACAAGAGAGAGCTATAATAAAATATTATAGGGAAGGCAAAACGTATTTTTAATCACATTTCAATGATGGCATGGTTAAGGTATTTCAATATTTCAGAGATTCCTCCGCGTACCACTAGAAGGGGGCACGCGTACCACCAGTGGTACCAGAGTGTACTTGGAGGAAAGCAATCAACAATAATATAATTCACAGACAGTACAAGCAGTTAAATCAGTTACAACTAACCAACAAGTGCAGCAAGTCTCTCAATAAGTGTCATTGTGTTCCTGGAGGAAATAAACTAACATCTGATCCAACAAATAATCTATCAACAAACTATCCATCCATACATTCAAAAATCCATCCATCTGTTCATCCATAAATCCATCCACTCAACCATGCATCCTTTCATTCACTCACACATCCACCCATCTGTCCTTTCATCCACCAATCAGAGCATCTGACCTATCATCTATTTAATCATCTATCCATCCACCCCGCCCCTTGAAGCCTTGGGGGGCACAGCCACCATCTTACTGTTAGGAGAACAGTCACCACCTACGGCCATGAGCCAGAACCCCCCAGGGAGCTGCGGTCCTCTCTCGGCCCACGGACGAGAGGCCGCGCTGGGCTTCAGCCCCTCCCTCGGCGGCCTCCTTCGGGAGGCCAGCTATGGGGCTGCTGGCTCTCTGACCTCTGCATACTGGGTCTAGGATTAGATATCGTCGTCCGCTCTCTCTATCCAACCCTCCATCCAGCAATGCCAAAACATTCCTTAATCCTCCCCTCACACACTCCCCTCCCCCCCCCCCTCCCCTCCAGCCCCAGCTCATAGCCCCTTGTCCGTTTCCATGACGATAGGGCATGGACTTTTTCCGAGTGCAGTCAGGCTCTCGTCATGGCAACACACAGCCGAGGGCGGTATTTGGGTGCTATCCATGGAGTGGACAGAGACAGAGAGGCAGAGAGAGACAGAGCGAGACAGAGAGAGGCAGAGAGAGGCAGAGCGAGACAGAGAGGGACAGAGAGACCGGTAGAGAGAGAACATGCACATGTAATCATATGTTGAGATTAAAAGATGGAGCAGCATCCTCTGGGGCTTGCTGGGAAATTGCTTCAGTGTCCAGCACTCTGTAGAGACAGGAAGCAGGTCCTGTATCTCTATGGGCGGAACACACACACTCTCCTTGCTCTGGAGACACACACACACTGTCACAGAGAGTCGAGGTGGACGCTGCACGTTAGTAGAGGTCAGGCAGACAATAACATAAGCCCCGAGCCTGAGGGGGAGATGAGCCGGCCTCATCCTAGTAATGGCTCTCTCTGCAGATCGCCCCCAGCAAGGGGAACGCTAGCACACAATGCTAGCACACAATGCTAGCACACAATGCTAGCACACAATGCTAGCACACAATTGCTAGCACACATTGCTAGCACACATTGCTAGCACACATTGCTAGCACACAACGCTAGCACACAATTTAAGCACAGCCCCCAGAAAGGGGAATGCTAACATAGACCCTGAGTACAGAACGCTAGCACATAGTGGGTGTGCTGTGGGCCAGTCATCAGTAGTGAAGTCAGTGTGATGGGATTAGAGAGAGAGGAGAGAGCTGATGAGCCCATCTGAATGAGTGGAATGTTACATGATCAATACTTCGACCACTGCAATAATCCCCTTCCCCCATTCCAATACTCACTGATCATCTACCCTACATACGGTTTGTTGCATGTGCTGGAGTCCACATTTGAGTGTGTGCGTGTCGTGTGTGTACAGTGTGTGTGTACAGTGTGTGTGCGTGCCGTGTACCTCAGCATGCCCCCCTGCGTTCAGAGTCTTGTTGCAGCGTTCACACTTCAGACAGAACTTGTGCCAGTCCTTCCCCAGCGATGACACCTTCTCAGCTACACGAGGCAGGATAGGGAGGGGGGGGGGGGGGGGTGGAGAGGAGGGGAGCAAAAAGATGATTAGTGAATAGATTTCATTACAATGCAGCATTCATGGTAGACTTGGTGACTACCTTTAACTGGGCCAAATTCTCTCTTTTTTTCAAATCCATTAGGGCTTTCTGGTCTTTGTATCCTCTTAGAAAGAAGCTTTCTCTCTCAGAGGATAACTGTGGGGAAAGGGGATATTCATAGCTTGATAAATGACAGTATGACGATTTATCTGTGTGCCAGACTTAATCCTGTTTGAAAGGCTGTAGCAGGAACTTTCACACACACATTACACACACACGCACACACCAGGATGTTGTGCTGGTCCCAGTGGGATAGACAGACCTAAGTCCAGCTGGACAGCAGAGTCTCCACAGCCAATCCACATCGCTCTGTACATCCCCCTCTTTCACCCCCTCCCTCCCTCCCTCCCTCCCTCCCTCCCCTCCCTCCCTCCCTCCCTCCAGCTGTCTTCCAGACCTGGTCGGAGGGGTCCTAATTATACTCTTCCATTTATACATCATAACACACGACAGTGTTAACAATGGTGCAGGGTAGAGGGGCAGGGGCAGCCAAGCCCTTGGAGGAAACACCTTCTCTTATCATGGTCGCCAGGACACAGTCAGCCGGACGCCAGGGTCCCTTTACCCTCCCTCTCTCTCTCTCTTTCCTTCCCTCTCTCCCTCTGTCTCTCTCCTTCTCTCTCTCTACCTCTCTCCCCCCCTCTCTCTCTCTCCCCCTCTCTTTCCTTCCCTCTCTCTCCCTCTCCTTCCCTCTCTCCTCTCTCTCTCCCTCTCTCTCCTTCTATCTCTCTCTCCCCCTCACTCCCTCCCTCCCTCCATGCTCTCTACATCCCCCCTCCTTTCTTCCTCCGCTTTCTCCCTATTAACGTTAACCTTTCCTGCCTGGAGAGTAGGATTGTTTTACAGCCCTGCCCTGCATCCCCCCCCCCCCCCCCCCCCCCTGGAACTGCCCACAGGGCTGGCTTTATCTCCAATCAGCCTGGCTGTTTCACTGTCAATTACACTGAAACAAAAAGGAACGAGGACCTCTTTGCAGAGTATACCCACACACACACAACAACATGTCTGCTGTCAGAGAGGCCAGGGCTAGGGACAATTCCACCAAGAGACACTTCACTACACTCCCAGGCCTAGGACACTTCAGCCCCGGGAGAGGGGGGGGGGGGGGTCGGACAGGAGGGTGCCAGGGCCCCCCGCCCATGTCATTGTGTGTGGGGGAGATGAAGCTCCACAGTTCCAACAGCCCCTTGGTTTATAGGGCTGTAGTTATTGTGAGAGCGAGGTCGTTCGATTGTTAGATTGGTGTTTGAAAGGTGTCTGTCTGATCAACGAGCATGTGAGGTTTGAGTCACAACCCAGACAGGTGTGTGTGTGTGTGTGCGCGTTTGGTGGCCCTGCCTGCTATCCTTCTCCCTGTCCCTCCACCCATCCCATATATAGCATCTGAGAGAGACAGAGAAAGGGAAAGTGATACATAGTGACAGAGAGAGAGTGAGAGACTCAAGTGTTTGGGCGAGAGAGAGAGCGAGAGAGAGACTGTGTCCCGCCTTTCTAATGAAAGGGCTCTTCCGCTCATTATGGTAACTAGAGGAGGGTAAATGTGTGCACTTGGACAAACCAACCCAAACTCCAGGACTTCCCAGAGGCTTTCCTCTGGTGTGGGAGTTAGCGCCGTCAATATTGATGAGGCGGAAAAAGCTACTGTGTCCAGAGTTCAGGCTCGGCTGTGTCACCATGGCTCAGTCTAACCCCAAAACACTCTGAGACAATACAGCACAGCACAGCTTTCCTGTTGCACCATAGCCAGGCCCAAACAAACCTCCAGGACCGTCCTTCGTTGGCAGGGTGACCTGTGTGTCATTACTCATGAGGCAGCATGTTATCGGTTGTGGGGGATCTGCTGCTGCTGCTGATGATGGTTAAGAGGACCTCATTGAGACAGGGCCCAGAAAGCACCAGACATATGATACCTGCATTAAGCTGCTTAGCTGTGGAGCTCCTGAGCTAAGCCCTCCAGCATCTGGCTCAGACCGGTCCTGTCAACACAGACCTGGCTAGATTCACTACGCTGCACTCTCTAACGCAAACCCTCCATAACCCTCCAGAACCCTCCATAACCCTCCAGAAACCCATGCTGCGCTGTGGTTTCACGCTCACCTAATGGTCATGGTTGACCCCAGCAGTTAACAACTAGCGGAGGAGGAACTCTGACCTCTGGTGATACCCTGACCTCTGGTGATACCCTGACCCGGTCACCAGTATGTAGACCCACAGTCTTTCCTACTCTGAGGAAAACGGGGGAGAGAGAGAGAGAGAGAGAGAGAGAGGGGGGGGAGGGAGAGAGAGAGAGAGGAGAGGGGTAGAGAGAAGAGAGAGAGAGAGAGAGAGAGAGAGAGAGAGAGAGAGAGAGAGGGGGAGAGTGGGGCAGGGACAGAGAGAGAGAGAGCTCTCCCAGCCCAGTTTCCTGACCTGTCTCCTCTACCACTGAATATTGGAGTCATACGCCAACTAATACAATCAGCAATAAGTAGGGGAAACGTATCCGCTGAAGATTAAATACGGCCCTCGGTAAACATGCCAAGGCCAATAGGAGAAGCTGGAACAGAGAGCTCAGCACTCCTTCTCTGTGAGGAATGATGAGTCCCGATACTGGAGCTGGATCACAACAAGACATCCCTCTAGTCTAAAACCATCAGCTGGCGGATGGTTCTGGAACCTGATCCTCCCAGTCAGACACATGCTGGGTAGTGGGAGTCCCTTCTGTGTGTTCGTATTAGAACTGGGAGGATGGACTGGAGAGAGACCAGTATGACAGAGTGGAGGTCTGGTGCGTGTGAGGACTGGAGAGAGACCAGTATGAGAGAGTGGAGGTCTGGTGCGTGTGAGGACTGGAGAGAGACCAGTATGAGAGAGTGGAGGTCTGGTGTGTGTGTGAGGACTGGAGAGAGACCAGTATGAGAGAGTGGAGGTCTGGTGTGTGTGTGAGGACTGGAGAGAGACCAGTATGAGAGAGTGGAGGTCTGGTGTGTGTGTGAGGACTGCAGAGAGACCAGTATGAGAGAGTGGAGGTCTGGTGTGTGTGTGTGAGGACTGGAGAGAGACCAGTTTATGGGTTGGCTGTGCAGCAATCCAGTGTGTGTAATTAGGGAAGGATAATAAGGAGCGGGTGGTTTAAGCAGGGGTGCTCGGGGAAGAGGGCCTCTAATGGGCTCTCTCCCTACAGGCATAATTACACCTCCTTAATTAGAAACACTAACGAGACGGCATAGCTCAACCCTGCCAGGCTAGCAGACCTCCGGGGCCAGGGGGACAGGTGAGGAGGGAGGGAGGGATTGAGATGGAGAGAGGGATGGAGAGCAGGATGGAGAGAGACTAAATGGAGAGAGGGTTGAAGAGAAGTAGATGATCTTCAGCTTGGCAGATAAATAAGCACTCCGTCCTGGAAAACATTTGCACAGCTGAATTCCCATCATGCAATGCGGGAGGAATGTCCTCCAGGGTCTTAGTTCTGACCGGGGGAGGGGGCGCTGTGCTCTTATCACTCAATAACATGATTACAGTGTGTGTGTGTGTGTGTGTGTGGTGAAATGGCTGCAGAAAGACAATCAATCAATCAATCAATCAAGCAATAAGGGACTCGATGATGGGAGAGATCAAGAAAGAGATTGAGAGAGAGATGAGGGCACATTATGCCATTAAATGTGATGAGCAACATCATCCATCGCTGTTTAATCAGCATAAATGACTCCAGTGTTACGCTTCTCCACCCATCAATCTTCATCTACATTCTTTCCCCACATACTCACTGACAACACAAACACACATTGCATGTTCCCACACACACACACGGAGCAGTAGGGCGTGTATTTAAGTGACACATTAAGACGGTTAAAAAAACGTTCAAATGTGGTGACGTTCTTAATTGTCCAAATATAGCAGAGTGCATATCAGGTCATGATGTTAGACACCAGGCATTACACTCCATGTAATGCCTGGTTGGGCTCATTTGTGCTGAAGGCCACCACACTGTGGACCCGTCTGTTCTGCTCCCTCCTACTGGAAACCCCCTCCACCTCCCCCTCCCTCCACCTACCCTGTCCAAACCCCTCCACCTCCTCTCCTCCTTCCTTCTTCCTGTCCCTCCCATCTCCCCTATCCTCTCCTGCCTTCTTCCACCTGTCCAATCTCCCTCCATCCCCCCCTCCATCCCCACCCCCTCTCTTCCCCCCTCCATCCCCTCTCTTCCCCCCTCCACCCCCCCTCTCTTCCCCCTCCACTCCTTCCCCTCTCTTCCCCCCTCTCTTCCCCCCTCCACCCCCCCTCCCCTCCCTCTCTTTCCCAGCTCTACTCCACCCGAGTCTAGGGGGCCAGCCTGCCTAGCATTTGCATTGCACGCATGTTAGCTGCCCTGCACCTGCCTCCAGAGAGCCTAGAGGCTAGGCCGGGGCTAGGGCTGCACATGAAAGGCACAAAGGTACAAAGAAAGACACAGAGAGACAAAGAAAGAGGGACACACACACGCACACACAAAGGACCGGAGACACAACCCCCAGTCTTCACCCTCCCACCTCCACCTCCCCAGCAGGAAGGAAGGCCATGCGGCCTGGGCTTCCTCTCACTGTATCCTCTCCGCCTTCTGCTAAGCTGGACAACAAACCACCCTCAAGGTCAAACACCCCTTTGACCTGCCCCGAGACAATGGCTATTCAGTCCTCAAGCCACACTCTGGCATGCCATGCCACCCCACCCCGGCGACACAGCAGAGTCATTCAGCAAGGACACCAGTGAGGGATCGAGCCACACTGCTCAACATCCCATAATAATAAGCAGTTAGTCTCTGAAGTGCTTGGTGGTTGGTGGTTTAGTAGGACTGATGTGGCAGCTGCGCTCAAGGCTGCATGCATGTCTTGACTCTGGACTCTGGGCTTGTCTACTACTGCTGCCTCTGGGATGTGTGTGATCTGCCTCTACTGCTGCCTCTGGGATGTGTGTGATCTGCCTCTACTGCTGCCTCTGGGATGTGTGTGATCTGCCTCTACTGCTGCCTCTGGGATGTGTGTATATCTGCCTCTACTGCTGCCTGTGGCTGATGCAACCCCAAAGAAAACGTGGCTGAGGAGGTGGTGTGTCGCCTCAGCCAAGGCGAGGTTCCCTCCCTCTCTCTCCCCCCCTCCCTCTCTAGAGAGGCCGCCCTCGTGAGGTCTGCTGGGTGACGTCAGCGGTCTGTAGTTAACTCACATCCTGTCTGGCAGCACTGGTCAGGAGAACTCTCTCTGGGTCGCCTCCCACATCCTCCCTCCCTCCCTCACCCTCCCTCTCACCATCCCTCCCTCCCTCTCACCCTCTCTGCAGCTAGCCTCAGTCACCCTCCCTGCCTCCCTCCCCCTCACCATGGCCCCTGACTAGGTCACGTTGCGACCTTAACAAGGCAGGACATGGCGTACTAGACTAGCGACCACAAGCAGACC
Organism: Thaleichthys pacificus; assembly: GCA_023658055.1. Taxonomy (NCBI): domain Eukaryota; kingdom Metazoa; phylum Chordata; class Actinopteri; order Osmeriformes; family Osmeridae; genus Thaleichthys; species Thaleichthys pacificus. The sequence goes on along the minus strand of CM042866.1, from coordinate 16,310,376 downwards.
TGCCACTATGGCGTTCCTCTACATGCATGCTACTGTACACTGGAAACAGATCAGTGTAGGGCTACAGCTAACTGTGTGGAGGACAGTTCTACAGGGCTAGGGTTAGACAGGGTTGGACTGGGTTGGACAGTGTTAGCCTGGGTTAGCCTGGGTTAGCCTGGGTTAGACTGGGTTCTCAGTGTCCATCGGGCCGGGCATCTCTCTCAAGCTGCCCGTTAGTGGTCTCAATCAAGCTACTGTTGTGTAGGCTTATCCTACACAACTGTCCCATTATCTGAAAATAGTGGACACCCTGCAACAAATCGGAATTGAGTTTCACCCAAACCACAATGCTATTAGCGACTGCTGTGTAGGCTACTGTTAGATTTACTGTTATAGGTTTCTGTTATTTAGACTACTGTTCGATATACTGTTATATAGGTTACTGTTATTTAGACTACTGTTAGATATATTGTTATATAGGTTTCTGTTATTTAGACTACTGTTAGATATACTGTTATATAGGTTACTGTTATTTAGACTACTGTTCGATATACTATTATATAGGCTACTAGATGTTACATAAGATACTGTTAGATATACTGTTATGTGGGCTACTGTTTGAAATGCACCAGCTCACTCAGAGCGCTGGTCTGAATACTGGCCCTGCCCGGTTCTTTCAGCTGCATGTCACAATGTTGCTACTGTTCAGCTACACTGGCTGTGAAACGTGCTTTTACTACCCCCCCCCCCCCCACCCCGGCACACTAGCAAAAGAGATTCAACCTTGTTTGTTGTTGTCATGGATGGATTCCCAGGCAGAATTGGGGGCGGGAACAGTGCATGATTCAATCTGGAAGAGGGACAATCAAAAGGGTTGAATCTATTAGTAGCCAAATTCAATTAATCATTTCCTAATAACTCCATTACACAACAGACCTATGCTAGGTAATGAACCTGTTTAGGGACCAACCCAGCAGGCCCGAGTCACCTCCACCAGAGCCAGAGCACTATTCGTGTGTCGCTTCGGCTACAAGCGTCTGGCAAATAAATAAAATGTTGATGAAAAATGATATTCTGGAGGCTGAAAGGAGGTGTGGAGGAAAGAGGGCCTCGGTTGAGCACTTTCACCCGTGGTTACGCAACGCTCCAGAGGAGGCAGGAGCAGGGGGACGTTACGTAAGGAGGCGCTCACACAGCCCCACCGGGCAGCCGAGCGGAAAACAGGGTGCTCCAGAGAGGAGGAGAGACAGACACGTCGGATAGAGGGGGGGCGAGGTAAGAGGAGGGCTGAGGGGAGGGGGGGAGGTAAGAGGAGGGCTGAGGGGAGGAGGGAGGTAAGAGGAGGGCTGAGGGCGGGAGGGAGGTAAGAGGAGGGCTGAGTGGGGGAGGGAGGTAAGAGGAGGGCTGAGGGGGGGAGGGAGGTAAGAGGAGGGCTGAGGGGGAGGGAGGTAAGAGGAGGGCTGAGGGGGGGAGGGAGGTAAGAGGAGGGCTGAGGGGGGGAGGGAGGTAAGAGGAGGGCTGAGGGGGGAGGTAAGAGGAGGGCTGAGGGGGGGGGGGTAAGAGGAGGGCTGAGGGGGGAGGTAAGAGGAGGGCTGAGGGGGGGGAGGTAAGAGGAGGGCTGAGGGGGGGAGGTAAGAGGAGGGCTGAGGGGGGAGGTAAGAGGAGGTGCTGAGGGGGGGGGAGGTAAGAGGAGGGCTGAGGGGGGGGAGGTAAGAGGAGGGCTGAGGGGGGGGGGTAAGAGGAGGGCTGAGGGGGGGGAGGTAAGAGGAGGGCTGAGGGGGGAGGTAAGAGGAGGGCTGAGGGGGGGGAGGTAAGAGGAGGGCTGAGGGGGGGAGGGTAAGAGGAGGGCTGAGGGGGGGAGGTAAGAGGAGGGCTGAGGGGGGAGGTAAGAGGAGGGCTGAGGGGGGGGGGGTAAGAGGATGGCTGAGGGGGGGAGGGAGGTAAGAGGAGGGCTGAGGGGGGGAGGGAGGTAAGAGGAGGGCTGAGGGGGGGAGGTAAGAGGAGGGCTGAGGGGGGAGGTAAGAGGAGGGCTGAGGGGGGAGGTAAGAGGAGGGCTGAGGGGGGAGGTAAGAGGAGGGCTGAGGGGGGGGAGGTAAGAGGAGGGCTTGAGGGGGGGAGGTAAGAGGAGGGCTGAGGGGGGGAGGGAGGTAAGAGGAGGGCTGAGGGGGGAGGGAGGTAAGAGGAGGGCTGAGGGGACGCTGCAGGATGGAAGGTATTCTGCTCGGCCAGCGGACGGGGACAGAGACAGCCTTGTCTGAAGATGTCGTTGGCCATTATAATGCGTGAGACGCTTTGAGAGTATCTTGGTTTAAAAGAAGGCAAAGCTTGTCCCGTCCCCCTCCCTTCTCTCCCCCCTCCGCCTTACTTAAATTCAGAACAGGAATCCAGAGCCTGGGGCCACACCAAGTACAGGGGGAGATAAAAAGAAGGGACAAAAGAGAGTGAAAGGGAAAGAGAGAGGATCCCATGGCAGGCCACCAATAGGACTTCATCTTAGTTCGCTAACCTAGTTGACATGCAGCACAACATGCTGCTAGACATCACCGGTCTTAGTCCAGGTCAGGACGGATCTGCCTTAAGTTTGATTCAGTGAGCTTTGCTGTGCACTCGCACACACACAAACACACATTCAGTCAACAGCATCACACAAACAAAGTCATACGCATCGGACACACACACACACTCAGTTATGTGCAAACACACACATATACACAGTCATACGCAATCACACACATACAGTCATACACACAGCACACTCTCGGTCATATGCAATCACACAGTCATACGCACTGACACACGCACACAATCATGCTATCACACACACGCAAAGTCACACGCAGTCACACGCACACAGCTACAAAGCACACATGCTAGTCACAAAGCACACATACCCCCAGTCACGCACCCCCAGTCACTCACACGTAAACACACACTTCCCTCTGGGTCCATGTCCCAGTCACATGCCAGTCAATAGTCCCCAGTGTAATGTCCAGTAGCACAGGCATCTGCAGACTGACAGACGTGCCCTCCCGTTCATCTGAGAAGTGAAGGAGTCACCCTGACCTGCCTGCCCTCGGGGAACTGCACACATTCCTCCTCGGCCTACACTTGTGCTTCTATTTGGAGTTTATTTTGATTTTCATCCACAGAAATCCCCTGGGGATTATGAGCGAAGACGTTCTGTAATAGGCTACCGGTTTCTCACACAGGACGGCTAGCCTTCTGTGAAGGGGAGAGAGAGAGGGTTCGCGGCGCGAGTCGGACCGTGCAGGAGCGCTGGGATCCCCGTATGCCTTTCAGTCGCAACTATGACAACATCTGCTATCAGCTTCCAAATAAAGACCTAGCGGAAAATAATCAAACATGTGCTTGGAAGCTGGAAGTTTCCATCCAGACAGTGAAGAGCCACAGAAGTTTAATACAACATGTTTAATAAGCGTGTCTCTGCGGAGAGAGGGAGAGGGGAGGGAGGGAGAGAGAGACAGAGGAGAGAGAGTGTAAGAGAGAGAGAGAGAGATGGAGAGAGTGTAAGAGAGAGAGAGAGAGAGAGAGAGAGAGAGAGAGAGAGAGAGAAGGAGTGTAAGAGAGAGAGTGGAAGAGAGAGAGAGGTAGGAGAAGAGATGGCACATGCCAGCTGGAAGACCAGGTGGTACAGTAAGGCAGGGCCCTCCCTTTTGTAGCTCCCGAGACAATTATAAAAACAGTAGAACCTCTAAATGGCAAATTCTCATACTAACTATATTAGGTATTGCCTATGGAGGTTGTGGACAGGCCTATGACAATATTATCCTGAGCTCATGCTCTCCTCCTCTGCTGGGCAGTCAGGGAGTAGAGGAGGCTAGGTGATGGAAGCAACCACAATCTCCTTTTAAAGTAGCAGTCTTGCATTCCTCTGTGATATCACCACCCTGACATTCTGAGGGTGAGAGGCCGGGAGTGTCAGACCTCACCCTTGTCACATCTCCCTCACCCTGGTTCAGACCTCGTCCTCCTACCTCACCCTGGTTCAGACCTTATCATCCTACCTCACCCTGGTTCAGACCTTATCATCCTACCTCACCCTGGTTCAGACCTTATCATCCTACCTCACCCTGGTTCAGACCTCGTCAGTGTTTCCCCTACCATTATATTAGTCATTTACATAAGTCATGTAAACCTAGGGGAAAAACTGCTCGTCCTCCTACCTCACCCTGGTTCAGACCTTATCATCCTACCTCACCCTGGTTCAGACTTCATCATCCTACCTCACCCTGGTTCAGACTTCATCATCCTACCGCACCCTGGTTCAGACCTCGTCATCCTACCGCAACTTGGTTCAGACCTCACCCAGACATCATCCTACCGCACCCTGGTTCAGACCTCATCATCCTACCGCACCCTGGTTCAGACCTCACCCAAACCTCATCCTCCTACCTCCCCCTGGTTGAGACTAGGGCTAGGCGATATATAAAAAAAATAGATATTGTCAAAATGTTTACAATATTCGATATGTTTGCATTTGCTTTAAAATAATAAAAGAACATGATTTTAATTTGCCCCCAATTAATGTCTGTACTCTTTATAATGTTTTTGTATGATTTGTGCTGTGCTGTACCCCTTGCATTCTTGTGTGTGTTTGTATACTCAATAATTGATTGTATTTCTGCAAAAATATATAAAAAAATATTTTAAAAGTATGCTTGAATTTGAAATATTTGATATTCACGACTTTTTCAAATTTTACATCGTCGTCAAAATTATTGTGATATTATGTCTAATATTCGATATATCGCCCAGCCCTAGTTACGACCTCATCATCCTATCTCACCCTGGTTCAGACCTCACCCAGACCTCATCATACTACCTCACCCAGGTTCAGACCTCACCCTACTACCTCACCCTGGTTCAGACCTCACCCAGACCTCATCATCCTACCTCAACGTCTTCACATACACCCCAATAGTAGCCTACAGTTTCCTCTCTCCTCCCATCCTGTCTTTCTCTGTCAAACATGCCCAGAACATCACACATCATATTAACATCACACATCAAAGTAACATCACACATCATAGTAACATCACACATCATAATAACATCACAGCAAGATCACTGTACACAGAAGCCTGCCTCCATGAACACTGCACTAGTCAAGAGTGCCTCAAGGAACACTCCTACTCACACACACACACACACGCACACACACGCACACACACGCACACACACCCACACCCACACCCACACACACGCACACACAGCCACACCCCACCTCTCTCAGTCAGCAGTCATAGTAAAAATAACCACAGGCAGGATCCCAGTGAGTTACATAAAAAGAAGAAAAGGAATAAGAAAGGAGAATTGACTCACATTCACAGACGTGCTGCTGGGATTACATACTACAAAAGCAGTGGTTTAATCACATGTGTATGATGGCTGTTTTCAGGAGATCATATTATTATTTTGGGCGCGTTATTCCAGATCAGTGACTGGAGGGACCCAGTTGTTGGCTGCATGAGCAGCAGCTGTAAAGAGCATTCTGCCTCTGGAGTTACGCAACAGCCCTCCCATCCTCTAATAGATTTTCTGAACCCATGACAGCTTTCCTGTGCTGTGAGGTGTAGTTAGGATGAAACCATTGAAGGGTAAATGTATTTATTTCAATCCGCTGGCAGCAACACACACACACATCCCATGTGACTGTGCCTTAAATCAAGACAGCATAATAATGTTACCTTTGATGTGCACTGCTAGTTAAACGAAGTGGGGGGTTGTGTACATCTTTGTTTGTCTGTCATGTGGTTGAGAACAGCCTGGTCCTAGGACACAGCTTGACCACAGAACAGTACACAGCTCCCCAAGGAGTGGTCATTTTGAACATATGGCATTGTCACACCCTGGGCAAGAAGCGCAGGAAACACACTAAGAAGCCAACTGGCATAGTTGTGCGTGCCAAGCACAGCAAATCAAATTTGTCATATTTCAAGGATAACTTTATGGCGATAGATCGGGGGTTAGAATTGATCTCTGAGGGTAGAGCTTGTATTCAGCCTTTTCCCAGGGATCGCGGGTCTGTTTTTTCTGTAGTCAATTATTTACAATACAAGGAATGTGACCAGCAACTTTTGTTCCCAAATAGGTAACCCTAATCTTTGGAATGTTGAGAACGTGGATTGATACTATGGTCCATACAATCCTGAACAGTGTACTAGCGTACAAACATTGCGAGGGTCAATCATGACGTCTAGACATGCTACCGTGATGCAATGAATGAATACAATTATAATTCAACAGACTAAACGTTTGATAAAAGAAAGACGTGGCACCTTGTCTTGCTTACCTTACTGACAGATAGCCTACAATTATTTACAAAATTGAGACAAAAAACGATAGGCCTAATTGTTGACATGGTTCGGCTAACGCCTATCTCTATAAAGTCTAACGTTAGTCTTTAATATTGATAACAGCTAGCTAGCTACAATCGATTAAAGGTTAGCTGACAGAGAGAAGTCAATTGGTAACTGGGCTACTTACCAAAATACACCGTCTTGTCGCACTTTGGACATTTTGAAGCCATGTCGCTCGTTGCAATGGATGAAAGCAGTCTGCTTTGTTTACAATACAAGAAAGAGCAATTGAGTCCACGTTCGCACTGTTACATTCACAAGCGCAAGTGTTCAGTCCACACAGAAGCTGGGAGCATCTCTTTCACAGCAGTCACCGCATCATTTGAATGGCCCCTCCCTCTACGCCCGCCTCACTTTCTCTTTGGTCGATTTACCGGTCAGTCAAAAACCGGGCGGGAGAGTCGCAAGCAGTGATGTCTACTGGGGCACCCGGCACCCACGTTGTCTTCGTTTTTTCCAACCGCAGCAGTAGGTACTAGGCATTGTTAGGTTGAAATACAATTCGCCCTTTCACACCGAACGCTAAGGAATATCTCCGTGCCAGGCTATAAAGTCGAAACTTGGTGGAAGGTTTTACAAATCACGCATGCTCATCGTCAGAGATGGAGTCGGAGAGATCAGTCGTCATTTGGATGCGGTAATTACAGGATCTGCTCGGGTCTGATAATAGCCTAGTTATCATATGATTCAATCATATCCCAGTGTCACACAACAAAGCATGTCTAAATGCTGTAAAAACCCAAGCCACCACCGATCTGTCACACATTATATCCCCTTACCCATAAGCCATAGACCTTATCAGTGCCTCCCTTCAAAAATGCGAGCACTTGTTTCCAACCCATGTGAGCGTTAGGTCATCCATTCACACATGGCTGCTGTCTAGACCGGCGCTGCTGACATGGCGCAGGTCCTGTGCCCGGTAACGACCACAATCTCCAGCTACTTCCCAGAGCAGTGAGAGTTTCCCAGATGATTAGCACCTCGAAGCCTGTTTGGCTGCCTAGCTTCTTGTGAGCGCTCCATCTTATCTCTTAGCTCACCGTTTTAAGAACGCTTTCCATTTAGCCGTCAGCCAAGTGCGCTGAGAGTCGTCGGGCCTCTCAGACACCCACAGGTCACCAAGGTCTGTGTGTGTGTTGGTCTCTGTGTGTCTATTGGTCTTAGCGTGTGTGTCCGTGTGATAGTGTGTGTGCTGGAGGGCATGACTATGTTACCCTTCACGTCTGGTAGTCTGCTGTGGTTGCAGGTTTGTGTTCAGCTGCAATGCAGAGTCAGGCTCAGTGGAGAGAAGAGGAGGAGAGAAGGAGAGGGTAGGAGAGTAGAGGGGGGAGGGGAGAGGAGGAAAGAGGAGAAGTGAGGAGAGGGTAGGAGAGGAGAGGGGGAGGAGGAGAGGGAGGAGAGGAGAAGAGGAGAGGAGGAGAGGGGAGGAAAGGAAAGGAGACGAGGAGAGGTGAGGAGAGGGGGGAGGAGAGGAAAGAGGAGCGCACAGCAGAATGGAGGAACACAGAGAAGAGAGGATGACACAGATAGACAGGCAGTAGATGAGGTGACTGGTGACAGGTCCCGAGAACCTGACAGTGCTCTACTTAGTTGAAGAGCTCTAGGAAGACAGAGAGCAAGGGACAGTTACAGCAGTGGTAGGACTACAGTGCTGTAAAGGACCAGAAGGACGCGGTGATGCTGGAGAGGACATGGGAGGGAGGCTGGGGAGTTGGGGAGGAGCTGGGCCCTGAGGCTCGTGGTCCGGCCAGGGGGGGCTGGGGGAATGAGGGGCTGGGGGGCTAGGGGCTGTGGGGACTGGGGCCTGGACAGATCCAGGTCACTGGCTTCATCCTTCAGATCATCTGAGACCTGCTTCAGAGTTGTGTCACTCTGTTGCTGCTCTGTGAGGCCTATAGCTCATCCACTCCAGAGAGGAGAGGAGGGGAGAGGAGCCAGGAGGGAAGCAGGGGAGAGGGAGCAGGGGTGAGGGGAGGAGTGGAGAGGGGAGGAGAGCAGTGCAGAGGGGAGCAGGGGAGGAGAGGGGAGCAGGGATGTGAACTAGGGAGGGGTGTTCCTGTTTACACCTGTCTCAGATGCCCCTCAGGCCGTCAGGCAGCAGTGAACCCTGGAGGACGGAGGGCAGACAGGTGCCTGAGCCCCACAGCCCCGGAGGCACCCGGCATTCCAGCCTGTGCTTCCTTCCTGACCCCTAATACTACCCCCCCCCCCCCCCACACACACACACACACACACTACCCTCACACACACACACACACTACCCCTCCCCCTACACTACCCCCTCTTACACACTACCCTCCCCACACATTAACTCCCGCCACACAGACACAACCCCCCCACACACACTATGCCCCCCGCACACACTAACCCTGCACCCCTACTACACACACACACTACGCCCCCACACAGTACTCCCCCCACCACACATACACACACACACACAACGCCCCCACACAGTACTCCCCCCCCCCGACCGCCATCTCCCCCGTTAACCCTACACACAAAGATACAAACAGTACTGTACACAGTGGTGTGGTCCAGTATCACGTAAAGTAGTGGGCATACAGTCAATTTACCAAGCCCCCCCCCCCCCCCCCCCCCCCTTCCCCCTCATCCCCATACTGGCACACACCCCGTGTATCACTGCACATTTTATAGTGGCCATGCAACATATATCCTGGTGGGCATGCGTCACATACAGTATGTCAGAGTATCCTCCTCTACTGTACACTCCCACCTAACACCTAACCTACATTCAAAGTCAGGCACATTCCACGTGAGCCATGTGACAGTTGTGCTAGCCAAAGCTGTGAGGCCGCAGAGACACTCCACCCAACCCGGCAGAGCACATACCAGGCCGGCCAGCGGCATGCTGCCCCTCTCTAACGGACACACTTCCCAGCGATTAACGTCAGACTGTGCGCTCAGGGTGCTGTGTAAGAGCAAGGCCCTCGACAGACCACAAACAGCTGAGGGAAATTAGACTGTGTGCTAACATCGTGTGTGTGTAGGTATGTGTGTGTGTAGGTGTGTGTGTGACAGTTCCGATGAAACATGCAATTGCATGTTGAGTGTTGTGCCGTATTTAAACAGTGTTGGGAACACAGCCTTCTGGCCTGGCGGGAGTCCTGATAAGACAACAGGACTAGGGTAGACAGAGACTACCCTGTCCAGTATGTTTATCGGCCCGTGGGGAATGAGCTCCCCTTCAGGGAGAGGGCAGGTATCTGGATAGGGAGGACGTGGAGATTGCTTCTTTCTGGCTGCTCTGTGTTCTGTCAGGTGAAGGACACTTCTAGTCAACAGACTAGCAAGTCCCAGCCCTAGCCCCAGCCCCTAGCCCCTAGCCCCTAGCCCCAGCCCTAGGCACAGGCATCTCACGCCAAACTTTTGATACAACTTGAGAGCCCTGGGCACAGGCACTGCCTCAGTCCAGTCCAGCTCTAGCTCTCCAACTTCCTGCCTCTGCCCCAGCCCAGCCCACATCTGCAACTACAGTTACAGTTACAACCACAGCAAGAGAAAAATCTACAGCTTACCCTAGCCCAAGCCACAACCACAGCTACATCCCCGGCCCACAGATAAACCTACAGCCGTAGCTCCAGTACCAGAAACAGCCTCAGCCTCTCAGCGTCAACACCAGCCGGAGCTACAGCTAGCTACACATACATCTACAGATACTGTTACAGATTCTGCTCCAGTTCAACTCCCGGTCCTGGTCCTGGTCCTGGCCCCCGGCCCCCAGACCGCATGCCCACCGGGGGCTGTGCACTTTGCTTCCACAGAATGTCATTCTCTGCGATGTTGAGATATTGTTTCACTCAGCGCACATCCTAATGGGCCTCTTTAGGGAGTTCCCCTGCTCCCTCCCTGCTCTCTCGGGCCCCCCCTCGCTCTAATCTCAGCTGCCTATTTATAGACCCCGCATTTACAAATCTGACATTTCATTTTCTACTTTAGGTTCTGTTTACAAAGCGGACATGGAGAAACACATGTTGGTGGTGCACACGCGGGAACCTCCCTTTATAAGGCCCGAGGGAGGGGAGGAGGGGAGCAATGGGAAGAGATATCATGTTGAATCTTGAATCTGGTCGTCATGTCAGTTGTTCTGTGGTTCTCCTCAATTAAGGTGCCCTTTCATCCCTAGGAGGGAGGAACCTCCAGTTGTAGGGGGACTGACTGTACCACACTGGGTCAGGACAATGTCGGAGAGAGCTACACTGGGAGAGACCAGCGATGTTCAGTCTCAACACTGCGCCCTTGGGTTTTCAAGTACAAAAAATCAAGTCACTAACCTACTGCTGAACAAACAGCTTCTGCCTGTCTGTTTGGGGTTTTTGACGCGCTTGTCGTATTTTACCGTGACGGATTGGTCGTCGATACCTCTGCGTCTGCGATCCATTGCTTAACTGACGGGAGTCAGGGTGGGTGTGGGTGGGGATTGTGCTGTGAGAGCTCTTCTGTTGCTGCATAGCCACTCTGCCTGATGAGGCGTTCAATACAGACACCAGCACACCCACCCCTTGCTCTATCTGTGGTTCAACTACTTGGCAGCCTGAATTGCTTAATTTATTTATCCAGATATCTCAGTGCTGTTGCGTGTTTTACAATGTGTTACCCCCGTTTTGTTTTTTTGCTGTAAGTGTACACAGTGTTATGAAAATGCATACATTTCCCATGATTCATAAAGTGGATTGAGTTGAATCTTCCAGTTTACGTGAGGGAATCCTTCAACATGTAAACGAAATGCATCCCCGAACAGCAAGGTTTCTTCACGTACGCAGCAGATATCTAATCTCACTCTACAGACGTGAGGACACACATCCAAAGCAGCGGTCCTCCGCCCAACAGCAAAGCCCATAAGAAAAGATGTCCCAGAGTCTGTTTTGTTTTACTGCTCCACTATCTTTGATGGGAGCTTCCGCTTCCAAGTGTATAGTAACAGCATCTGCTGTCAGGAGACTACCTCTCGGCCCCTCTGAGAATCCATGCTCAGCTCCGACTGCAACGACTGAGGCTCTGGAAAACTAGCTTTAGCACACAGCCGAACAAAGAGGAGTCTGTTCCTACACTGCGGAGAAAGGGGAACTTTTACTCCTTGCGTCCGAGGCAAAGTGACGAGTTTTGTTCAGCAATTTCCACTGTTTCCTTTCACGTGACGTAAGGGTTCCCGGTGCAGTGTCCTCAGATTTGTAAATACAGGCTGTCTACAGGGAGGGTGGAGGGCAGAACAAAGCCCGACTCCCCCAGACGGCAGTGCAGGCCCCATCCTGTTGTTGGCAGCTCTGAGGGGCCCTTCATGGGCCTCTCCTGGACCTCCAGCGTTGTGGCCTACTGGATAACAGCCTGCCCCGCTGACTGCCTGCCCCCTCCCCCCAGCCTTCTCAGCACGACTTCACAGCACACCTGATCCCCCCCATCCTGCCTTTCATCTCTCCTATCCTGGGGCCCACTGATCTGAGCAGGAGGCTGTGTCTGCTTAGACAACGCCTAGTTGGACATGCAGTGTGGCCTGTGACTGCACACAACTCATCATTACATACAGGAGGAAAGATAGATGGATAGATAAAAAGAGAGAGATAGTTAGTTAGTCAGACAGACGCAGACAGACAGACAGACATACATGCAGACATACATAGACATACAGACATACATACATAGAAACAGGTGACTAGAAAATCAACACTAAACATATGTTTGCATGACTAAGTCAAAACAATCCCATGGATTCACAGCTGTAGTCTTTGTCAAATGTGACTTGAAATGTGTCTTGACTGGTGGAATGATGTCGGTGACAACCAATAAAAAAAATCACAAAACAAGTGTTCTGTATACGCAGCAGTAACTCTATCTAGTGTGTGACTCTCTTGAATGCAGTTGCCGTTCCATGGATATGGTTACCATGGTTTTCTCCATCCTCCTCTCCACCTGCCTGCCTGTTCTCCCTGCAGATGGAGCAGCAACAGTCAGCTGTCCCTGGGAGCTCAGGCTGCTCCTGGTATTCCTGGCTCTTCCTGCCCGGTCTGGGCAGGGACAGCGTTCTGCAGCAGGGCGGGGCAGATGGACACCATGTTCCTTGGCTGCCTAGGAGGGGCAGCTGGAGGGGGGGCCTTCTCCATCGGGCCAGACACTGTTTGCTGTCTCACCATGCGACGTCTCACAGGCTCCAGTCAGGCTCCTTCTCGGTGTCCACACCTTGTCTGCGCATGCCGAGCCTCTCACAAGGGCATCGGCCTGAGTATCTGTGACCAACATGAGTGTGGGTTGATCCTACTGGATTTAGCGATGGTTTCTTGAACTGCATTGGCAGCCGTTTCGACAGTTCTGTGGTCTGTTTGGAAGCTCGGGCCTGGCTCTGTAAGCAAGTGAGGAGGGCGGCTCTTGGAGAATTCTCTTTCAACTCGGTAATGTGTGACCAGGCTCTTCATTGCGTTGCCCTTATCTGAACAGTGGTCTCCACACCCAAACTGCCCGAGTTCACCATCTACAAACACTGTTACACGCACGTATACATACACACATACAGTGCAGATGTACAAACACACAGGCCTCCTTATCAGAAAGAACGCTTAGTAAACAGGAAAAGGATAATGGAAGGACATGCCCAGGGCAGTACTGTGAATACGATGATGTCAGGGTTTGAGGTCTGCAAGCCAGAACTGTGTGTTGGTAGCCATGAGACTCGTCACTGACCCTTACCAAATCAATTAGTGTGGTGTCCGTTCCACTGTCAGGCATTTCTGCATTGCCTACCGTTCGTGACCGTCTGGCTCTGAAGGGAGCATTCGAGGACAATGGAGACTTGGGTTTAGATCGCCCTTTACTGGTTGATAAAGGGAACTGCACACAGGATGATCCAGTCACTCTTTGTTGGTGGAGTGGTTGTATGCACTGAGTGGGTGATCGAAACATACCTTTGAGATTAAACATACTTTTGAGTACCTGATATCGTTTCCCCACCAATGTCCTATATTAGTATGAAATGTGCAACTTGGGATATTCATTTTTTAACAGTGGGGATCTGAGATGCTTTGGCTAGTTCTACTGAACGCAGTACAACAGTGCCCCCTGCTGTCTGGTCATTTGCATCACATGCTGTCGGAGATGGCGGAATCAGTTATTTGAAAGCTTCAGTTCATTGCTTAAACGTTTACCTGTTCTTGACCTTGCAGCAACTATGGTAGCAACTAAAGTACGCATGTGTGTGAAATTCTCATTTACAATGAGAATGGGGAGTAAGTACATTGCTTATTCATTCTTACACTATTTTCCTGTGTGCAGTAAATCCCATCCACTGCACTGAACGTAACTCAAAAGATGCCAAAATAAAGATGGAGGACTTCCAACCAAACAACTGTAATGGTGTCTTGCAACATACATCATTTATATCCTGTCTCTTGTAGTTCTCTCCTTTACCACAGAGAGGAGGCTGCAGATCAAGGAGGAGAGGGGAGGGGAGGTTCCATTGCAGAATCAGCCGTGGGAGTTTCTGCAGATGTAGTTGAGATTGTGTCGAACAACACTTGCATGATGAGAAGCCCTTAACCCTCCTGTGAGTAACATGCAGTCCCATGCAGTTACTGCACCAATCAGACTAACTCATGGAGATCAAAAGGGGAGAACGGTACCTCTTATACAGTACCTCTCAGCCTGTCTCTCTGCTTCTCTTCCCTCCTTAGACCTCTCAGACCGTCTCTCTGCCTCTCTTCCCTGCTTCTACCTCTCAGCCTGTCTCTCTGCCTCTCTTCCTTGCTTATACCTCTTTGCCTGTCTGTCTGACAGGAGAAGCAACACATCTCGGCCTGCCTGTCTATCTGGCAGAACATCTGGCTGTGCAACAAGAGAACCAGAGGATCTTCACAGCAGTGAGCCGCCAGGAAAACAAACATAGGAGGAGAGTAGACACTAGAGAATGGAGAAGAGCGGAGGAGAGGAGAAAGGAGGGGAGTGGAGGGGAGGAAAGGTGAGGGGCGGAGCGGAGCGGAGAGGAGAGGAGAAAAAAAAGAAGAGAAGAGAAGGAGAGTGGAGGAGGAGGAGAGGAGAAGAAGAGAGACCAGCACCCTGGGTTCCACCTAGAACAAGGAAACACAGTTGGACAATATTTGTGGTCTAAAAGTGTACTTTTAGTATGCTAAATAGTATGCTAACTCGCTCACATACTCACTCACAGATTAACTGAGCACTACTTTTTAAGCATTATGACTGATTCAGGTGGAGATTTTAAAGGCCTAGTCAGGATTACACCGTATTCCGACACACACACACTCACTCTGGCATTCATACACATCACCTCACTCGAGACAATAGAATCCCTCCTTTGCATCTACAGAATCACTGCATTGGAAAATAAGCACTTGGGGTAACCTGAATAAAAGGCCTGTGATTGGCTTAAAATAATCATGTGACTACGGATGGTGTAGTCTCCACACTGCCTGGACTAGTAATTGAGGTTTCCAGATGGTATGGATCAGAACCTAGCCACAGCATTCCTCCATTGTGGAAGGCTGCTAGTCTATAGAAAAACCTCCCCACCTAATCAAACACAGTACAGTGTCAGATCAGAACCCACCCTCCGGGAAAGACCGGACCCCATGCTCAGACATAAACAACCCTTCTCCCAGGTCACCTTCTTCAACAGACCCATGTATTTGTAGAGGAGAGATCGTAGAAGGGACTGTGAAGGCAGGTTTGGAGGCTGCATCTCTGTTAGAAGTGATGTAGCTTTTGCAAAGTGAATGAGTAGGCCTACAGTGATGTTGGACTGATCTAACTAAGGGTGAAAAGTGTGAAAAACAGTTTGCTGAAAGACATTTACTGTTTGAAGTGGTTGCAGCAAACAGTGTCCGAAACAAATCTTGTGCGTTAAATACACCGTCTATTGAAGGCTATGGCTTTGCCTCTATAATATTTTCTTGTGGAGCAGTAATTGCTCCTGATAACATATTACATGACACACAATAGAGTAGAACTGTAATCACAACGGATTGAAGAATTGTATACCGGCCTGATATAAAAGTTTATTTAGACAGCAACAGTTGTGTGGGCCCTCTTCTTTTGTCCCCTCGGTCAGAGGATTTGAGCATTGTTTAGTTTTTTTTCACCGGGAGGCGGGGTAGGGAGAGAGGCAGGCCAGTGATGTTGGCTCACTGGTGCCCCCCTCCCCCTTCCGCTGCCTCAACCCACTCGGTCGTGCGCCGACTTCCAGGGGAAACCGCTTTGTTACGAACGGTGTCCAAATTTTACGCGGGTTACCCAAGGCCGAGTCAATTAATACGACACGGCCACAGAAGCAGCTTTCGGAGAAAAAAATATGAGTACTGTCTCTTTAAGGTGTCTTGGCTAGTCCGCTTCGTATTGATCAATCCACCATTTTCCAACACACAGCGGCGGCAGTGGAAACAGAGCTACGGCGGCGAGAGATACCCCTACCTGGAGACGCCAGGACCCGGGGCAGTCATGGCAGCGAACATGTACCGGGTTGGAGGTAAAGGAACCTATTTTGGGTTGTTTCTGTGTGCTTTACGTCGCGCTGGACGTGGTTCGTCGCGGGTTTTAAGCATGGTCTAGCCTTCCTCTTTTATTTCCTACAGCTAAAGTGCCTGTGTGCTTCAGAGGATGATGATGGTGACTGTGAGGAGGAGGAGGATGGCGATGAAGAGTATGGGTTTAGCTAGAGACTCCGTATTTTCTCCTGTATTTTTTTTTCATTGTGGGAACATTGTCCTTTACATTTGTTATACTTGAATAAGAAGCAGGACGGCGAACTCGTCTCCCTTCCACACTAAAGCCACGACTATCTTTTTGAAGTGAAGTTTGTTTAGCTTTTATGTCAGTAAGCTTGCTTGACTTGCTAGCTAGCTAACTTAGTTAGCTGGTCGGCTAACGAGCCAAGCCAAGGTCGGGAAAGATGCTTAGGAGTCCCAGGTTGTGGGTCTCTAAAGTGAGATCGTTTCAAATGTGTTACAGGATGGGCGTCTCTTTACTTTCAGAAGTTAAGCAACTTTGTCAAACTTCGAAAACAGTCAAAATATTTAAATGTGATAAAAATATATAATGGTTATATTATGTCTATGGGATATACATTGACTTACACGGCATGTAAGTTAGAACCTTGTAAACTTCCCTTCTGTCTCACCTGAACTGGTCTGTGATGAAAAGAAGTTAGGATTTTGTCAGTATAGCCCATACCAAGGCCATCAACAGAATATTGACAAACATTAGTAGTTGGAAAATGTTTTGTCTGGACCCATAACTGCACCAGAAAGTGACACATTGTGGATGACAGTCAGACAGAGTGATGGACGGTCAGCATGGACGGTCAGCGTGACCAGTCATAACAACACAATATCCTTGGACTGGTACCGTAGTTCTAGAAAGTTGTACTGTTCTCTCAGTGGGTTTTCAGGTGTTAATTTGTCTATGAGACAACCCACTTGTCCATCAAGCAAGTGTATAATATTAAATGCGATGGGGCTAATTGCCTCCAGTGAAATGGTCAAGGAACAGCCAGCGTGACTGTTAATATCTCTCGTGTGTGTGTATGTGTGTGTGCGTGTTGATCTTTTAAGACAGGCCAGATACTGCATCCTTTTATGACCCGATTACATGCTTATTATTCAGCGGCACGCTCTAGCTGTGTCCAGTCGACCCAACATTCTGTGGTCACTCAAGTGAACCCAGAGCTGTAGGTTTAAACCAGGGTTGTATGTTTAAACCAGGGCTGTAGGTTCAAACCAGGGCTATTGGTTTAAACTAGGGCTGTAGGTTTAAACCAAAATGATAGGTTCTAACATGGCCTGTAAGTTTACACCAGGGCTGTAGGTATAAACCAGGGCTGTAGGTTCAAACCAGAGTTATATGTTTAAACCAGGGCTACATGTTTAAACCAGGGCTGTTGGTTTAAACCAGGGTTGTATGTTGAGTGTTTCCCTAGGATGGACGGTGGACCTAAATGTGACCTCCCATTCATTTTCAATAGAAGTCAGGTGACGGGCCCCGCAAGGCAGTGTGAGATACCTGGCAGGACAAACAGGTAGCCTAGCAGGAGAACCAAACCCTATTCTATGGGTTTATTAGGGCATTTGTGGATGAGCAACAGTATGTTGCCATTCAAAACAAAACTAGCTAGCCTAACACGGCTAGCAAAGTATAAATGTCATTCCCAGCACCACACCGCTTGCGAGGAGCGAAGAGGTACATTTCCGTGGTTTACCCCATTTGGCTTTGAGATGAAAAGTGAGTAACCATGCTGATGCACCGTCAGTCCAAGACCTTCACCTGTCTGGGGAAGCATCAGGAGAAAGCCTGCTGGTGTTTAGCCCGACGATGCCTTGACAACCAGTGACTTCCTGTGTGAGTGAAGCTGGGACAGAGCCCCGGTCTGATTTTTTTTCCGCTTCTCATCCCGGCTGGAGTGGAGTGATGCTGCTTCCAGTCAACATACACGACTGCATTTGACATTTCACTCATTTAGCGGACACTTTGATCCAAAGCGACGTGCAAACGGCACACAGAGAAAGCAGGAGCAGCATTTTCCTCCGAGCCGTGGACGAGGAATACGAAGACTTCTGTCATTTGTCTGTCCGACTCACTCGCCCAGTCACTCAGTCACTCACCAGTGGATTGAAACAGCAGTGCCATGACTCCCATGCCCACTAAGTGTGGATGAGGATGTGGAGAAGCTCTAGTCTGTACTCAGGGAGATGGCCTGGCTAGAGCGTCTATCAGTGGCAGACAGCAACAGTATGAAAATAGGTGTGTGATTGGTTCAGCAGGAGGTTGAGTTCTGGTACCTGCCATCTCCATAGAAACCTTCATACCATATCTGTGTCCTGTCCTGTGGTTCCTGCTCTATGCAGGAACGTGTGTGTGTGTAAGTGACTGTGTGCTTACCTGTTTGTGTGTGTGTGTGCGTGCATGTGTACCTGTCTGTGTTTGTGTGTGTGCTTGCGTGTACCTGTGTGTGTGTGTGCGTGTGCGCGTGCGTGCGTGGGAGGATGTTCTCCATCTTCCTATCCTACTTGTTTCTGTTGCCCTACTCTCTCCTGTCCTTGTCTCTGTTTCAGTGTCTCCCATACAGTCATGGTCTCTCTTCTCTCTCTCTCTCTCTCTCTCTCTCTCTCTCTCTCTCTCTCTCTCTCTCTCTCTCTCTCTCCTCTCTTCTCTCTCTCTCCTCTCTCTCTTTTCTCTCTCTGCTCACATCTGGGCTGCCGGTCTCTGTCTGTGGTTCGTATCTTCTGTTCTTCAGTAATCAGTCACTTGCGTATGCATAAACTCAGTCACCCACTCACTCATTCACTCACTCTACTACTCACTCACTCTACTGCCAATCTGGTTACATTTCTCTGTCTGACTCTTTTTGTCTGCTTGTCTGTCTTCTCGCTCTCTCCTGATGTCTGTTTGACTGTTGGTGTGTCTCTTCTGTCTGTCTGTCTGCCTCTCTTTCTGTCTGTCTGCCTCTCTTTCTGTCTGTCTGCTTCTCTTTCTGTCAGTCTGTCTCTCTGTCTATCTTCTCTCTCTTGCTGTCTCTCTGACTGTTTTGTCAGCCTGTCTCTCTCTCTCTCTGGCCTGGTTTGATTCCACTCCGCCGACTCTCTCAGGGGCTCAGCAACATGCCTTGATTGGCTCCCACCGAATTTGACTGCACTGTGACGTCGCAGGCGTAAAGGCCCTGTGATTGGCCGTGGCTGGCAGCGGGGGATGGGAGAGGGCAGAGCCGGGGCTGTGGGCACACACAGGCAGAGATGGCGGGAGGGCTGGCAGGAACACCGAGGCTGAGTGGAGCCGGCTGAATGCGGACCCGATACCACGCACAAGCTCACCTACACTGGGAACCGCCACTGGAAGTCCAGAGCAGAAATGAGGTCATAGAACCCAGAATCCGGGATGTGGAAGCTGACTCACGGAACCCAGATTTGGGTTACAGAACACACATACCCAGACTTTCAGAAACCAGAACCTGAATCGCAGAACCCAGAGATGTTGGGGTCCCAGAACCTGAATCGCAGAACCCAGATCTCGGATTTCCGAACAAATAACCTGGGTCGCAGAGACCAGAACTTGAATCACCCAACTCAGAACCTAGTCCGTACCCTGTTCATCCTTCACATGGAAACTTTCCAAAACTGGTACTAGGTTTGTCTTTTTTAACATTTGGAGCGTGCAGCTTTCTCCCCTTGGGGATGTTTGGCTGTGTGACTGCTGCTCTGGGCTGGGTGTCTCCGTGGGTCTCTCTGGTCGGTCAGCCTGCCAGCATAGCAGACCTACTCAACACAGGATTTCAACACCAGCGCTCCTCTAAGGCCCTGTTTGGGGACTGAGCCATGACCTTTGACATACATTAATGGTACGCTTTTACACTTACAGTAATGCTAGGGTTCTACACAGACATGGATGTTCTGACAGTGCAAGCTGCTTGGGTGGGTCTTTATTGGAGATAAGTCTCCAACAACCATGAAGTCATGTCTTGAAACATTTGATATCGTTATATATCACATGGTGTAGGTACGCAAGCGGAGGATATTGGTGGGTGTGTGGAGTGTGATATTAGTGTACCTGTGTGTGTGTGTGCGAGAGAGGAATCTGTGTGTGTGTGCACATGATATCAGTGTACCCTCGTTTTGTGTGCGTGTGCGTATGCTGCAGGTGCATCTAGTTACCCAGACAACCCTTTGCTATGGTTATATTGGCCCTGGGGAAAGGAGAGGGAGGAAGGGGGGTGTATTGGAGGAGGAGAGGTGGGGGGAGAGAGGAAGGAACTGCTCCAGGCAGCTTACCAAGTGTGGGGTATGAACTGACTGCAGCCAGGGGAAGGGTTAAGACCAGGCACCATACCAAACCTGGGCCCTGAGGGGGGCATCCTGGGGAGGGGCCAGCCCTGCTCCCTGGGGCCCTGCCTGGGGGGCACTGATGGAGGGGGGAGGTGGGGGGAGAGGAGGATGTAGAATTAAGGGGAGATGGAGGAGAAAGGGGGGTGGAAGGATGGATGGAAGAGGATGGGAGGACGGAGGAGGAAGGGGGAATGGAGGAGGGGGGATGTAGTGGGAAGGGGAATGGAGGAGGGGGGGGGGGGGTTGTTGGAGGAAGGGTGAAGAGGAGGAGGAGGAGGAGGAAGACAGGGGAATGAGGAGAGAGCAGAGGAGACTGCACTGTGAATGTGAACTGAAAGCTGGAAGCCATGTCTGTTGGTGTACTGTATGTAGATCATTCTAAACACTGCGCCTGGCAACATTACAAGGCCTGGCAAAGCCTTCCATTCAAAGCAGTTTTGAACTCATTGATCAGACTTTATGACTAAACACAGGAACACTGTCTTTGACTGTTGATTTCTGAATGGCTGCAGTGAAGGGACTTAACACATTTTTTCTCCCTCTTCCTCCCTCCATCCATTCCCCCTGTCTCTCGTTTCCTCTTTCTCTCACTCCCTCCTCTCTCTCCCTCTCTACCTACCTATCTCTCCCTCACTCCCTCCTCTCTCTCCCTCTCTACCTATCTCTCCCTTACTCCCTCCTCTCTCTCCCTCTCTACCTATCTCTCCCTCACTCCCTCCTCTCTCTCCCTCTTCCTCACTCCCTCCTCTCTCTTCCTCACTCTCTCCCTCTCTCCCCATCTTTCCCTCCCTCTCTCTCTCCTCCCTCCTCCCCCTCTCTCGTCATTCCCTCCTCTCTCCCAATCTCTCACTCTCTCCCTCCTCCTCCCCCTCTCTCTCTCTCCTCCCTCCCCCCTCTCTCTCCTCAGATTATGTGTACTTTGAGAACTCATCCAGTAACCCACTGCTCATCAGGAGAATAGAGGAGCTCAACAAGGTGAGTGGAACCTCTCCACCCTCACTCCATCTCTCCTCCACCACCCTCACTCCATCTCTCCTCCTCCACCCTCTCACTCCATCTCTCCTCCACCCTCTCACTCCATCTCTCCTCCACCCTCTCACTCCATCTCTCCTCCACCCTCACTCCATCTCTCCACCCTCTCACTCCATCTCTCCTCCACCCTCTCACTCCATCTCTCCCCCTCCACCCTCTCTCCTCCACCCTCTCACTCCATCTCTCCTCCACCCTCACTCCATCTCTCCTCCTCCACCCTCTCACTCCATCTCTCCTCCACCCTCTCACTCCATCTCTCCACCTCCACCCTCTCACTCCATCTCTCCTCCTCCACCCTCTCACTCCATTTCTCCACCCTCTCACTCCATCTCTCCTCCACCCTCTCACTTCATCTCTCCTCCTCCACCCTCTCTCCTCCACCCTCTCACTTCATCTCTCCTCCACCCTCACTCCATCTCTCCTCCCACCCTCTCACTCCATCTATCCTCCACCCTCTCACTCCATCTCTCCTCCACCCTCACTCCATCTCTCCTCCACCCTCTCACTCCATCTCTCCTCCACCCTCTCACTCCATCTCTCCTCCTCCACCCTCACTCCATCTCTCCTCCACCCTCTCACTCCATCTCTCCACCCTCACTCCATCTCTCCTCCACCCTCTCACTCCATCTCTCCTCCTCCACCCTCTCACTCCATCTCTCCTCCACCCTGTCACTCCATCTCTCCTCCTCCACCCTCTCACTCCATCTCTCCTCCACCCTCACTCCATCTCTCCTCCTCCACCCTCTCACTCCATCTCTCCTCCTCCACCCTCTCACTCCATTTCTTCTCCACCCTCTCACTCAATCTCTCCTCCACCCTCTCACTCCATCTCTCCTCCTCCACCCTCTCACTCCATTTCTCCTCCACCCTCTCACTCCATCTCTCCTCCACCCTCTCACTTCATCTCTCCTCCTCCACCCTCTCTCCTCCACCCTCTCACTCCATCTCTCCTCCACCCTCTCACTCCATCTCTCCTCCACCCTCACTCCATCTCTCCTCCACCCTCTCACTCCATCTCTCCTCCTCCACCCTCTCACTCCATCTCTCCTCCTCCACCCTCTCACTCCATCTCTCCTCCTCCACCCTCTCTCCTCCACCCTCTCACTCCATCTCTCCTCCACCCTCTCACTCCATCTCTCCTCCTCCACCCTCTCACTCCATCTCTCCACCCTGTCACTCCATCTCTTTACCTCCACCATCTCACTCCATCTATCCTCCACCCTCTCACTCCATCTCTCCACCCTCACTCCATCTCTCCTCCACCCTCTCACTCCATCTCTCCTCCACCCTCTCACTTCATCTCTCCTCCTCCACCCTCTCTCCTCCACCCTCTCACTCCATCTCTCCTCCACCCTCTCACTCCATCTCTCCTCCACCCTCACTCCATCTCTCCTCCACCCTCTCACTCCATCTCTCCTCCTCCACCCTCTCACTCCATCTCTCCTCCACCCTGTCACTCCATCTCTCCACCTCCACCATCTCACTCCATCTATCCTCCACTCTCTCACTCCATCTCTCCTCGACCCTCACTCCATGTCTCCCCCACCCTCTCACTCCATCGCTCCTCCTCCACCCTCTCACTCCATTTCTCCTCCATCCTCTCACTCCATCTCTCCTCCACCCTCTCACTCCATCTCTCCTCCTCCACCCTCTCTCCTCCACCCTCTCACTCCATCTCTCCTCCACCCTCACTCCATCTCTCCTCCACCCTCTCACTCCATCTCTCCTCCCACCCTCTCACGCCATCTCTCCTCCTCCACCCTCTCACTCCATCTCTCCTCCACCCTGTCACTCCATCTCTCCTCCTCCACCCTCTCACTCCATCTCTCCTCCCACCCTCTCACTCCATCTCTCCTCCTCCACCCTCTCACTCCATCTCTCCTCCACCCTCTCACTCCATCTCTCCTCCCACCCTCTCACGCCATCTCTCCTCCTCCACCCTCTCACTCCATCTCTCCTCCTCCACCCTCTCACTCCATCTCTCCTCCACCCTCTCACTCCATCTCTCCTCCTCCACCCTCTCACTCCATCTCTCCTCCACCCTGTCACTCCATCTCTCCTCCTCCACCCTCTCACTCCATCTCTCCTCCCACCCTCTCACTCCATCTCTCCTCCACCCTCTTACTCCATCTCTCCTCCACCCTCTCACTCCATCTCTCCTCCCACCCTCTCATGCCATCTCTCCTCCTCCACCCTCTCACTCCATCTCTCCTCCACCCTGTCACTCCATCTCTCCTCCACCCTGTCACTCCATCTCTCCTCCTCCACCCTCTCACTCCATCTCTCCTCCACCCTGTCACTCCATCTCTCCTCCACCCTCTCACTCCATCTCTCCTCCACCCTCTCACTCCATCTCTCCTCCACCCTCTCACTCCATCTCTCCTCCTCCCGTCTGTAGACTCCAGTCTTCTTATGACCTTTCACCCTGAAGGCCACAAAGTTCAGGGGTTGGACAGGACCTCTGGAGAGGGAGTGAGAGATGAGTCGTCAAACACGGTCTCACTGTAGACCCCCCCCCCCTTCATCCTCACCTCTTCTCTCCTCCACTCGTCATCCCTCCTTCTCCATCCCTCTTCAACCTCCTCGCCCACATCCCGGTCAGAGGGTCTCCGGGAGCAGAACGTATTGACCAGGGCCACGCTGTTGTCTGTGTGTTGCTGTCACACAAGCCTCAACCTCCGCTCGCTTGTCTACAGACGTTGTGTGACGTCGTCGGCCTGTTGCCGTGGTAACCCCGTTTGTCTGTTTGCAGACGGCCAATGGGAACGTCGAGGCCAAAGTGGTGTGTTTCTTCCGACGCAGAGACATCTCCAGTACACTCATCGCCCTGGCAGACAAGCACGCCAGTGAGTAACACTTCACCCCCAGTTACTCTACTCTATTCTACTCCGCTCTACACTGGCCTACTCTGTTTTGATCTGCTCTGCTCTACACTACACTACTCTAGCCTGCTATACTCCACTCTGGCCTACTCTACTCTACCCAAGCCTACCCTAGCCTGGTCTTCAGCCTGCAGGGGTGTGGGTGGGTGTGTGTGTGTGTGTGTTTGTGTGTTAGCTGGCTCTGCAGTGTGAGCTACTGTTTGGAGAGGAGGGCTGAGCTGTGGAGCCAGAGCGCTGAGGGCTTCAGAGAGAGAGAGAGATAGAGAGAGAGTGAGAGAGAGAGGAGAGAGAGTAGAGAGAGAGAGTGTGAGAGGTGAGAGAGTGAGAGAGAGAGAGAGTGAGAGAGAGAAAAGAATGAGAGGGAGCGCGAGAGAGAAGGGGAGAGAGCGTGAGGAAGCACGAACGAGATGGGGAGAGAGGGGGAGAGCTTCAGAGAGAAGAGGAGATTGAGAGGGAAGAGGGAGAGAAAGAATCTAGTGGAAGTTTGTCAGTGACAACCCCTCAGACTGCAGCAATATGTCTGCCTGCCTGTCCTGTCTGTCTGTCTGTCTGCCTGTCTGTCCTGTCTGTCCCCACATGTCCCTCTGGCTGGGTCTCCACAGCAGCACTATATAGAGCAGCACACTAGATGACCACTGAAGCAGGTTCCTCTGGTCTGATTGACCTCCTGGTAGAGTGAGCTGTCTGTTGGGTCCATTCACACACCAGCCGTCGCGTTTGAGAGCGTGTGTGTTTGAGAGCGTGTGTGTTTGAGAGAGTGTGTGTGTGTGTGTGTGTGTGAGAGTGTGTGTTTGAGGGCGTGTGTGTTTGAGGGCGTGTGTGTTTGAGAGCGTGTGTGTTTGAGAGCGTGTGTGTTTGAGAGCGTGTGTGTTTGAGAGAGCGTGTGTGTTTGAGAGCGTGTGTGTTTGAGAGCGTGTGTGTTTGAGAGCGTGTGTGTTTGAGAGAGTGTGTGTGTGAGAGTGTGTGTGTCTGAGGGCGTGTGATTGTGTTTGAGAGAGTGTGTGTGTGAGTTTGAGAGTGTGTCTTTGAGAGTGCGTGTGTGGGAGAACCAGTGCGTTGCCCGTGGCGCTGATGCAGCTGGTGATGAAGATGTCGGTGAGTTGATTCGCTGTCAACCTAATTGGCGTGTTGGTAGAAAAGGGGCGTGTTCTGCATAGCTGCATAGCGGCTCGTGCTCCATCTATCCCCCGCTTCAGGAACGCTCGTTGAAAAGGATAGGATACAAGGGGTTTAAACAAAGGTTAGCGCCTAAATCTTCCAGCGTGGCAGCCAGAAAAACCAACAAGACTTTCTGGCAGCATCCTTGTGAGAGTGTGTGAGAGTGTGTGTGTGTGTGTTGAAGACCCTCAGTGACCGGGCTGGGAGAGTGGAACTTTATCAGTGTGTAGGGCAGGGTTGTTAGTTCTGGAGAGGACCACACAGAGACGGTGTGTGTATTCCTGTGTGTCGGTCTGTCTCGGAGAACCGCTGTTTATTTTTGAGAACTTATGTATGTGTTCTTGATGTGTGTATTCTTGGACTCTGTGTGTGTGTTGGGGGGGCTCCTTCTTTTGAGTCATTGTGCCTGTGTGTGTGTGCGTGCCTGTGTGTGTGTGTTTGGAGGGAGTGCGGGACAGATCCAGACATTTGCGAGATGTGAAATGTGCTGTGTAGCACCGGGGTGTGTAGTGCCGGGGTGTAGCGCAGGGGTGTGTAACGCCGGGGTGTGTAGCGCCGGGGGTGTGTAGCGCAGGGGTGTGGTAGCGCCGGGGTGTGTAGCGCAGGGGTGTGTAGCGCAGGGGTGTGTAGCGCCGGGGTGTGTAGCGCCGGGGTGTGTAGCGCAGGGGTGTGTAGCGCAGGGGTGTGTAGCGCAGGGGTGTGTAGCGCTGGGGTGTGTAGCGCAGGGGTGTGTAGCGCCGGAGGTGTGCAGCGCCGGGGTGTGCAGCGCAGGGGTGTGCAGCGCAGGGGTGTGTAGCGCAGGGGTGTGTAGCGCAGGGGTGTGTAGCGCAGGGGTGTGTAGCGCAGGGGGTGTGTAGCGCTGGGGTGTGTAGCGCCGGGGTGTGCAGCGCCGGGGTGTGCAGCGCCGGGGTGTGCAGCGCCGGGGTGTGCAGCGCCGGGGTGTGCAGCGCCGGGGTGTGCAGCGCCGGGGTGTGCTAGCGCCGGGGTGTGTAGCGCAGGGGTGTGTAGCGCAGGGGGTGTGGGCAATATCCTGTCTGTGTTTCTGGCCCGGCCACCAAGGACAAGGAGAAGGAGAGGTGGGGAAAATCCGAGGGCCTGCTGACTGTGGACGTGTAGTGTGTGTGTAATGTAGTCCACGTGAACGAGGCTGTATTTAGTGTGCGTGCGTGCGTGTGTGTGTAAATGCGTGTGTGTAAATGCGTGTGTGTGGTTGACAGGAGTTTCCCCTGTGTGCAGTTT
Organism: Thaleichthys pacificus; assembly: GCA_023658055.1. Taxonomy (NCBI): domain Eukaryota; kingdom Metazoa; phylum Chordata; class Actinopteri; order Osmeriformes; family Osmeridae; genus Thaleichthys; species Thaleichthys pacificus. The sequence goes on along the minus strand of CM042866.1, from coordinate 16,283,874 downwards.
GAGCAGCAGGCCCTGTGGATCGTGTTGGACCAGTTTCTAGTTGAGATCTGGATCTCTTCTTCACAGCCTCAGTGTGCACGCGTGTCTGTGTGTGTGTGTGTGTGTGTGTGTGTGCGTGTGCGTGCGCATGTCTTTGTGTCTTGCTGCGTGTCTTGCAGTGTGTTTGTCTTTGTGTCTGCATGTGTTTCTGTGTTTGAGTATGTGCGTCCGTGCCTGTTTGTCTTGGTGTGTGTCAGTCCGTAAGTGTATGTCTCTGTGTGTGTGTGTGGGGGGGGGAGAGAGAGAGAGATGTGGTGGGGGGGAGCGGTGTGTGTGTGTGTGGGGGGGGAGGGGGGGGGGAGAGAGAGAGGTGGGGGGGGGAGCGGTGTGTGCGTGCGTGCGTGCATGTGTGCATGACTGCAGTGAGTCACAGATCAAATATTTTCCTCGCTGGGTTGGAGAACCTTCCCTCGCTGGGCCTCAGGACTCCACCCTCCTTTCTTCTTAGCCCACCCCCCCCCCCCCACAGGCAGAACAGCCCCCTGACTGGTCAGTTACCTTGAGAGACACCTTCCAGAGCGAACCCCTCTGGGCATGTGACTTCCCATGACTTTTGTTTGTATCTTTTGTGGAGACAGTGCGACCCATAACCTCCCTCACAGAAGCTTCCAGTGCATGACATGGTTGTAGGTGCGTAAGCACGACACGCTTACAATTGACATGTATCCATTCAGCAGACGACTGTATCCAAAGCCACATACGAAGAGGGCTTTTTGGATAGTACAGCAGAAGATCAAGGATCACAAGTATGGAGTTAGATCAGTATCTGGGCGCTCAGAGGCGAGGAACAGTCTTTGTTTCCCAGGCACAGTGCAAAGCAGCCACATCTCAGCTACCGGGCACAGTGCAAACACAATAAGATCTCAACCACAGCACACCACTACCATGTCTATGATAGCACACGGTCTGTGAGTGGGTCTGAGGAGCAGAGAAAGACCTGGGGCCTCATGGTGATGAGCTGTAGGATCCCACACAGGCAGGTAACGCTACTGCACTGACCCCTCCCTCCCTCTCTCCCTCTCTCCCTCCCTCCCGCTCTCCCCCTATCCTCAGGTCTCTCCTTTCCTCCCCCCCCCCCTCGTCTCGTAAGCCGTCTCATTCATCAATAATTGATAATTGGTAGGGACAGGTGAGATGGAGAGGCAATTTGCTGGGAGTATGGTGCTGTGCCAGGAGATTGGGTGTGGGATGAGGAGGAGGAGGAGGAGAGAGAAGGGTAGAGAGAGACAGCAGGACTGGGGGGCGGTGGGGTCCTCCCTCTCCTCCTCCTCCTCTCAAGGGCACACACACACTAAGGGGTTGATATAATGACCCCGTTGCTCGCTGCACAGTCCAAACCCTGCAGCCTCACACGAGCGCACACTCTCGTGACCACACACACACTCTCTCTCTCGTGACCACACACACACTCTCTCTCGTGAACACACACACACACTCTCTCGTGAACACACACACACTCTCTCTCGTGAACACACACACACACTCTCTCGTGAACACGCACACTCTCTCTCATGAACACACACACACACACTCTCTCATGAACACACACACTCTCTCTCTCTCGTGAACACACACACTCTCTCATGAACACACACACACACACTCTCATGAACACACACACTCTCTCTCTCGTGAACACACACACACACTCTCTCATGAACACACACACACACTCTCTCTCTCGTGAACACACACACACACTCTCTCATGAACACACACACACACTCTCTCATGAACACACACACACTCTCTCATGAACACGCACACACACATTCTCTCATGAACACACACACACTCTCTCATGAACACGTGCACACTCTCTCATGAGCACACACACACACATGCTCATGAACACGCACACTCTCATGAGCGCGCACACACACAGACACACTCTCATGAACGCACTTTCCTGAACCCACTCACACACGCACACTTGCCTCAGGCACTTCCTCACTCAGAGGCTGTGCTGGGTTCCTCCCCTCTCATTAGGCATGTGACCATGTGATGGAGGTAGGCACATGATCCAGCCTAGCTTGCAGCCTCTGTTGCCTCACAGGTAGCACTAGTGTGTGTGTGTGTGATGGGACTGGGTGTTAGAACGAGAGAGGGTGAAGGAGTATTGATTTGGGCCACACATCCTTTCTCCTGAAAATCCCCTGATTGCTTTTGTTCTGCTTTGTCCGTCCCTCTCTCTCCCCGGCTCCCTCCTCCTCTAATGAAACTGGAAATGAACTGGAGCACGCGCCCACTGGCTCCTCAACCTCTCTCTCTCTCTCTCTCTCTCTCTCTCTCTCTCTCTCTCTCTCTCTCTCGGCTCTCATTCTCTTTTTCTCCTTTCTAACTCTCCTCCTCTCTCCCCCCCTCCTCCCCCAGCTACCTGGAGGTAGATGGGGTGGAGAGGGGTGGAGAGAGAGGGGTGGAGAGAGAGGGATGGGGAGAGAGGGGTGGAGAGAGAGAGAGAGGGATGGGGAGAGAGAGAGGGGTGGGGGAGAGAGGGGTGGAGAGAGAGGGGTGGAGAGAGAGAGGGATGGGGAGAGAGAGAGGGGTGGAGAGAGAGGGGTGGGGAGAGAGGGATGGGGAGAGAGGGGTGGAGAGAGAGAGAGAGAGGGATGGGGAGAGAGAGAGGGGTGGAGAGAGAGGGGTGGAGAGAGAGGGGTGGGGAGAGAGGGATGGAGGGGGGAGATGAATAGACGCTCTGATAGAGTGATGGTGTGTCCTTATTGGATGGTCACAAGCCAGTCCTGACTCATAGAGAATAATAAACACCCACTGAACATCCTGTCTGTCTCTGTACGTCTTCGCTGGGCCTTCTGTGTGTGTGTGTGTGTGTGTGTGTGTGTGTGTGTGTGTGTGCTAGTATCTAGTATGGTACCTTCATGCAGTTAAGGTGTGGGTGAATGTAGGATAACTTCACTTAAATTGATGACGCCAATTACATTTTATTCTGACTGCACAGCTGACTTTGCTTGTGTCGTTGTGTGCGTGTGTGTGTTTATCTTTGTGTGCGTGTGTGTGTCAGGGGAGATGGAGGAGGAGATGGAGAATCCTGAGATCGTGGACCTGCCTGAGAAACAGAAACACCAGTTGAGACACAGAGAGCTGTTCCTCTCTCGCCAGCTAGAGTCTCTACCTGCAACTCACATCAGGTACCTGTCTCTCTCTCATACTGCCCCTATAGCCTGTCTCTCTCTCATACTGCCCCTATAGCCTGTCTCTCTCTCATACTGCCCCTATAGCCTGTCTCTCTCTCATACTGCCCCTATAGCCTGTCTCTCTCTCATACTGCCCCTATAGCCTGTCTCTCTCTCATACCGCCCCTATAGCCTGTCTCTCTCTCATACCGCCCCTATAGCCTGTCCTCTCTCTCATACCGCCCCTATAGCCTGTCTCTCTCTCATACCGCCCCTATAGCCTGTCTCTCTCTCATACCGCCCCTATAGCCTGTCTCTCTCTCATACCGCCCCTATAGCCTGTCTCTCTCTCATACCGCCCCTATAGCCTGTCTCTCTCTCATACCGCCCCTATAGCCTGTCTCTCTCTCATACCGCCCCTATAGCCTGTCTCTCTCTCATACCGCCCCTATAGCCTGTCTCTCTCTCATACCGCCCCTATAGCCTGTCTCTCTCTCATACCGCCCCTATAGCCTGTCTCTCTCTCATACTGCCCCTATAGCCTGTCTCTCTCTCATACTGCCCCTATAGCCTGTCTCTCTCTCATACTGCCCCTATAGCCTGTCTCTCTCTCATACTGCCCCTATAGCCTGTGTCTCTCTCATACTGCCCCTATAGCCTGTCTCTCTCTCATACTGCCCCTATAGCCTGTCTCTCTCTCATACTGCCCCTATAGCCTGTCTCTCTCTCATACTGCCCCTATAGCCTGGCTCTCTCTCATACTGCCCCTATAGCCTGGCTCTCTCTCATACTGCCCCTATAGCCTGGCTCTCTCTCATACTGCCCCTATAGCCTGGCTCTCTCTCATACTGCCCCTATAGCCTGTCTCTCTCTCATACTGCCCCTATAGCCTGGCTCTCTCTCATACTGCCCCTATAGCCTGTCTCTCTCTCATACTGCCCCTATAGCCTGTCTCTCTCTCATACTGCCCCTATAGCCTGTCTCTCTCTCATACTGCCCCCACAGCCTGTCTCTCGGCCCCTGTACCCTGTCTTTCTCTCTCAGCTCTACTAGCAGAGCATCTCTATAGGCCTTCCACTCTGCTGTTGCAAACCGCTATTACAGTTCACCAGTCTAGTCTGTGAATGGTTTACGACCCCTCCCCCGTGTCTGGGATTGGTTGGTGACGCTTTTCCTCTGTCTATGATTGGCTGACGACACCTTCCTCCTGTCTGCGGTTGGCTGATTCCAGGGGAAAGTGTTGCGTGACCCTGCTAAATGAGACGGAGGCTCTGAAGTCGTACCTGGATCGTGAGGTAGGTGACTAGGACTCGTACCTGTGGCTGTCTGAGCTCTGAGACACAGCGTGACGGCTAGGCATCAGGATTATATAAGTTTGTGATAGAGGGACTGTATGTAATAGTGTGTGTGTGAGAGAGAGAGATGGAGTGTGTGTGGGTGTGGGTGTGAGTGTGTGTGTGTGTGAGAGAGAATGGGAGTGTGTGTGTGCGCTCGCAAGAGAGAGCAAGGTAGTGTATGTGAGGGATTGTGTGTGAGTGTTTATGAGTAAGAGTTTAGAAGTCTTGGTTTAGTTGAATTATTCAGTGTGTTGACCCAGAATGTTCTCCTCACACTCAGTAATGAGGAGGCTAGAGACTCCACTAGCAGTGAGGAGCAAAACACACACACACACTCACAGATACACAACGTATACACAATTACCACACACACAACATATATACACTTACCACACCCACACAAACATACTTGCACAAACATCATCTCTCACACACTATATGCACACTTATCACACACACACACACACACAAACAAACTCACACCCACTCCACAAGCAACCACACACACACACACTCGCATTCAATTCCCTCTTTCTGGTCTTCAGTCTCATTTTGTTTCTCTCCCTATCTCTCTCCCTTTGGGATCCCCCCCCACCTCTCTCTCTCCCCCTCCATCCCTCCCCACACCTCTCGCTCCCTTTCTCCCTCCCCCAACTCTCTCTCTCTCTCTCTTCCTCTACCCTTCCCCCCACCTCTCTCTCTCTCTCCCTCCTTCCCTGCCCCCCCCCCCCCTCCAGGATGCGTTCTTCTACTCCCTGGTGTACGACCCCCAGCAGAAGACCCTGCTGGCGGACAAGGGGGAGATCCGCGTGGGGAACAAGTACCAGGCTGACATCACGGACCTGCTCCCTGAGGGTAGGACCACGGTGCCGGCATGGATCACACAAAGCTGTCTCATAGCGTGTCTGTGTGTGGGTGTGTCTCTTGTTTAAGTATCCTTGTGGGGAGCAAATGTCCTCACAAGTATAGTTTAATATGAAGAAACTTGACCATTAAAGCTTTTCACAGGTTTTAGGGTTAGAATTAGTGGACGGTCTTACTAGGGGTCGACGGCGCCGTTATTAAGCATTTTTATGGTTATTGGTATCGGTCATTTTCAAAACCGATTTGCTGATTTATTTATTTATTTTTTATCATTATTTATTTATCATTATTTGTTCATTTTTGCTTCTTGTGTTTTAAATGTACTTCTTTAAGTTTTACAAAATGTTTACAGAATGCTGCTGGATGCTCCCTGAGGCCTGTTCCATAAAGCGAGTTTACAGAATAAGCCAGACTTATGTCAGTTAGTCAGACTAATTTGTAGTTCATTCGGTTCCATAAAGCTAGCTCAACGTAGTTCGAACTCAGTTACTATGGTAACTTATGCTTCGAAACTAGCCTGGTCCGGGTCAGGCTAATTGTCAGGCTTAGCCCGTGTTCTTGCTTAACCAGACCTTCCTGTAACACTGGCCCAACGGGATAACGACGATTTACCACGGACATTCTCATTTTCTTATTCTCATCAGTTCAATATGTAGGCTACATTTATAGAAAATCAACTTAAATAGCCTACATAGGCTACAACATTCAGCCTAATGCATTAAACAATGATGAACAATGATTTGATACACACCATAGCCTGTTAAATGTATGGCTATGGTAGTTTGTGATTTCAAATGTTTAGGTATCAGGCATAGGCCTATATCTCAATCTAAATTTGTATAATTATCATAGCTATGTAATTGTTAACAGTAGCCTATTGCAAAACAAACCTAAATCCATAGTACATCTATCCTCCATTTTCCCGACACAAAAACCATGTTAAAGGTTAGGCTACTGGATAATGTATTGATTAATAGTAGGCTATTTATATTAAACGATGTCAAAAAAGTCAATTTAGATGTGTTTAGAGGGTGTCTGTCTTTAAATCAACGAAGTAAAGGTCTAAAAAAGGACCTCGACCTACGTAGCCTATAGTTCACGTTAATCATGGCGTGTCATTTTATTTTGATGAAGCGGTGGATGAGAGCTGTCATAGCACACGGCTTAAAGGGAACGTTCTTTCTGGAAGAAGTCACGTGGCCGTGTGCATTGCTTTTGCCGTGGTGGATTGTATGATCCATGTTTTACCTCTCGGGCTGCTTAAGAATAGGGTGCACGCGCAATTAGCTTGACTACTTAAATCTGACTTGAATTAGTAGCAGTGCTTGAGCTGAAATTGGCCTTTATGGAACCGCTTTAGTCCTGCTAGACTAATTAAACTAATTCAAGTCAGGTTTGGGACTTTAAGTCCAACTTTTATGAGCGGCCTTTATGGAACAGGCCTCTGCACTTTTATGTTGTTGTTGTTGTTATTATTATCAATATGAATGTTATTATTAACAGTTCTCAGAATTAAAGATATGGTTAACAGAATTTAAAGAGAGTCTTTGTCAGAGCCCTTTTATTCTTAATTTTGACATTAACTTTCATTTTTACACATATATCGGTTCAAAATATCGGTTATCGGTGTACTTGATCTATAATAATCGGTATCGGCATCGGTCCTGAAAAACCCCAGTCTTACCCATGTTAGATGATATTAAGGGTTAGAGAGTATTTGTGTTGAATAGGAGTGAATGATCGGGCCCCACTAGGATAGATAAGTGTGTGTGTGTGTGTGTGTGTAGGGGAGGACGATGGCAGGGAGCTGACCAAGCTGGAGGAGAGGGTGTGGGACCCCAGCAGTGTGCTCACAGAGAAACAGATAGACCAGTTCCTGGTGGTGGCTCGGTAAGATGGACCTCCCTCCCGCCCTCATACCCCAGTCAACAACATGGCTCCAAAGGTTTAACTTCAACTATGTGTGTCTGTCTGCCTTATTTGGTTCCTTCCCTCCCTCCTTCCCTCCCCCCTTCCCCCACACTCTCTGCTTCTCTACCTCTCTCTGTACCTCTCGCTCTACCTGTCTTTCCACCTCTCTACCTACCTCTTTCTCTACCTCTCTCTACTTCCCTCTACCTATATCTCCCTCTCTCTACCTCTCTCTATCTCTCTCTACCTTTCTCTCTACCTCCCTACCTCCCTCTCTCTCTCTCCATCTCCCTTTCTCTGCTTCTCTCAATCTCCCTCCATCTCTCCCGGTCTTTCTCCCCCTCCCTCTCTCTCTCTCAGGTCTGTTGGTACGTTTGCCAGAGCTCTAGACTGCAGTAGTTCTGTTCGACAGCCTAGTCTTCATATGAGTGCAGCTGCTGCCTCCAGAGACATAACCTTGGTAAGCATCACGCACACACACACACACACACACACACACATACACCTACACACAAACACGCATACACTCATACATACACATTCACACACACACAAGTACATACACAAACACACAAACACGCATACACTCATACACTCATACATACACATTCACACACGCATACAATCATACACACACGCATACACACACATATACACACACACACACTCATACACACGCACAGGTTGGAATGGTCAGGGTCAGGTTATAAGTGAGCATGAAGCAGTGCTGTTGGCTCTGGGGGGGGATGTGTGTGTGTGTGTGTGTGTGTGAGAGAGAGAGGTAGTGGTAGTGGTAGTCCTGGTGTAAGGTACTAAGAAGCTGACATCTCCAAATCTCATTCCTGGCCTCATCTTCCCATGTGGACTGGTTCTGCCCCAGTTCTGCTCCTCATATTTAAACCATGCAGGCTAGCCTACAGCTACACGCACACACACACACACACACACACACACACACACACACACTCACACTCACAGGGTATGGATACACACTCTGATCCCTCCTGAAGTTCCAAAGCAATGAAGTGACCCCTAAGAGAGCAGACCCACCTGTGAATGGATTAACACCAGCCGCCTGTCTCCTCTGCCTCCTCCTGTTCTTGTCCTCTCTCCTCCCCCTTCCTCCTCTTCCCATCCCCCACCTTTCCTCATTCTTCTCTCCCTTCCTCTTCCCCCCTTCTTCACCCCCCTTTCTCACTCCCCCTCCCTTCCACCTCCCCCTTCCTCCCTGTCATTCTCCCTGTCTGCTCCCCCCCCCCCCCCCAGTTCCACGCCATGGATACACTCCACAAGACGGGCTACGACATGACGCGGGCCATCGCGGCGCTGGTGCCGCAGGGGGGGCCTGTGCTCTGCCGGGACGAGATGGAGGAGTGGAGCGCCTCCGAGGCCAACCTGTTCGAGGAGGCGCTGGAGAAGTACGGCAAAGACTTCACCGATATCCAGCAAGACTTTGTGAGTGAGAGAGAGAGAGAGAGGAGAGAGAGATGAGAGAGAGAGGAGAGAGAGAGAGAGAGAGTGGTGTGTGTGTCTGTGTGTGTGGTGTGTGTGTGTGTGTGTGTGTGTGGTGTGTGTGTGTGTGTGTGTGTGTGTGTGTGTGTTTGTGTGTGTGTGTGGTGTTGTGTGTGTGTGTGTGTGTGTGTGTGTGTGTGTTGTGTGTGTGTGTGTGTGTGTGTGTGGGTGTGTGTGTGTGTGTGTGGTGTGTGTGTGTGTGTGTGTGTGTGTGTGTGTGTTGTGTGTGGGGAGAGAGAGAGAGAGAGACCACCTTGGATTGTCAAATACCAAATCTGGATATGAATAAGTTGCCTATGGTTGTCACAATATTGTGTACGGCCAAACCAGCATGGCAACGTCTGATCTCGGAAGCTAAGCATGGTTGGGCCTGGTTAGTTCAAGTAGGGCTAGGTAGAGGGTTATTAAAGGTCCATAAGACCTGAGACGGCAGGTGTGCAATGTCGTCTGAAGGCGGTGGAATGTTGCTCTGCAAACGCTTAGCAACCCACACTGCTGGCAACCCATATTGCTTAATATGAATGAATGAAGACATGAACGACAGTGAACATTTTCAACTGTTTGAAATGGATAATGTTGCCATGTTGTTGGACCAGATACAACACATGCCAGATGTTTGATGAAGAAACCAAAATAGACTGGTGACAAAATGTGTTTAACTAATAATAACCAGCCCTGCTACATAATTAGTTACAACACAGGCCATAGTCACATCTTTTTTTAAATAGAAGTGAAGCAATGTTCTGCGAGGCGGCGGGGACAGTGGCTTGCTCTGTGTGCTGGCCTGTTCACAGCAATACAAAACATTTTGGTTTTGTCGGTCGACCTGTGTCGCTCGCCTCCAAATCACTTGTTGTGAGTGGTGGCCTGGAAGTCATCCTGTGGTCGGAATCCAAGTGTGTTAGAAGGTGGGATTTAGAAAACATGAGGCAAGCCTTGAGTATCGTGTTCCCTCCTACCTGAGAGATAGAGACCGATAAAGAGACTGATACAGTGAGAGGAAGAAAGAGCGGGAGAGATGGGTGGAGCATGAGGGAGTTTATCAGACTACAGAGCCGAGCCTGTGTGTGCGGGCGCGTGTGGCTCTTGACCAAGATAGAAACACCCAGGTCTCATTTGGAACAAGGCAAGGCGACTGAGTGTCTGGTGTTACTCAGTGTTTCTGGTGGTGTATCTCAGCGTTTCTGGTGGTGCAGCTCAGCGTTTCTGGTGGTGCAGCTCAGTGTTTCTGGTGATGCAGCTCAGCGTTTCTGGTGGTGCAGCTCAGTGTTTCTGGTGATGCAGCTCAGCGTTTCTGGTGGTGCAGCTCAGTGTTTCTGGTGATGCAGCTCAGCGTTTCTGGTGGTGCAGCTCAGTGTTTCTGGTGGTGCAGCTCAGCGTTTCTGGTGGTGCAGCTCAGTGTTTCTGGTGATGCAGCTCAGCGTTTCTGGTGGTGCAGCTCAGCGTTTCTGGTGGTGCAGCTCAGTGTTTCTGGTGGTGCAGCTCAGTGTTTCTGGTGGTGCAGCTCAGCGTTTCTGGTGGTGCAGCTCAGTGTTTCTGGTGGTGTAGCTCAGTGTTTCTGGTGATGCAGCTCAGTGTTTCTGGTGGTGCAGCTCAGTGTTTCTGGTGGTGCAGCTCAGTGTTTCTGGTGGTGTAGCTCAGTGTTTCTGGTGGTGCAGCTCAGTGTTTCTGGTGGTGTATCTCAGCGTTTCTGGTGGTGCAGCTCAGTCATGCCCGGGGTTAGAGGAGTGTTGCTGCAGTCGGCTTCACCCTGGTGCTGTGGCCAACCGAGAGCCTCACTCTGCCACCTGCTGGAGGCTCGTCGTCGGTGCCCCTGAATGCTCCTCTCAGCCTCACACACGCACAACCAACGGTCTTTATGGGTGGGGCCAAACCTGGCAACCCTTCAATTCCCTTTTGCCTTTTTCAAACTTTCAAACTTTTCTTCTTCTTCTTCTTTTATTTTATTTTTACATTCAACCACAGCACAGCCAAAACTTTATCAACAACGCGAGTGATGACAGACTTTCACGAATGATTCCCTAAGTATCATGAAGCAGGCAAGACCTCGCTTTTCGTCGGCCATTTTGAAACAGTGTTTCTCTGTGTTGTCTTCAGCTGCCCTGGAAATCGCTGACCAGCATCATAGAGTACTACTACATGTGGAAGACAACCGACAGATATGTACAGCAGGTAAACCAGAGCTGACGTTGCCGTAGCTACACAACACCATCTGTGTCAAGAGACCCAGGCTGACTCATTTTGTGCTCATTTTGTTTTTCTCCACTTTCTCTCTCTATCGCGCTTACTCACTTCCTTTCTTTTCTGTATTCCATCTCTGTCTCTCTTGCTAACTCGATCGCCCCTCTCGGTCTCTCCATCTCTCCACTGACACACCATCACTACGTTGCTTTCTCTCTCTCTGTCTCTCATATACTCTCTCCGTCCCTCTGAGTCATTCTCTATCTCTGACAGTCTCACCAACTCTCTCTCTCTCACTTTATGTCTCTTATCACTTTCAATTAATGTTCTAGTTGAGAGATATTTCAAATGTTGCCCATTTTCAATTTCAAGTGAGGAGATATTTCAAATGTTGCCAAAGCAAGCATGCCGTACAGCTGTCACTTCTTAGCACGTTCTCTCCCCCTCTCTCTCCCCCTCTCTCTCCCCCTCTCTCTCTCTCCCCCCCATCTATCTCACCCAGAAACGGTTAAAAGCGGCGGAGGCGGAGAGCAAGCTGAAACAGGTCTACATCCCCAACTAGTGAGTACCTGGGAGGGGCGGGGTTAAAGGCTTGGGCCGGCCATTCATCTCCATGGGAACCTGCTGCAATTTAATTGGTTTCATGGAATAAGTTGTCAAAAGCCTCCATTCAACAAACCAACAACTGTGACATCGACTGCAGCCTTGCACATCAATGTCACATTTGAGCTTCACCCGGTCCCTTGTAAAAAGCCCCTGGCATTGACAGTTTTGATAAAGATGTGTGCTGCACATCTCCGGCCCCGAGTCTTTCAGCTTTTCTAAGGTCAATTTAATTACTTATTAACAAATGATTAGAGACTGCTGTCTGTTAGGGTAGTTGTGTGTGTGTGTGTGCGTGAGACAGGTGTGTGCGTGAGACAGGTGTGTGTGTCAGACAGGTCTGTGTGTGAGACAGGTGTGTGTGTGTGTGAGACAAGTTGTGTGTGAGACAGGTTCCTGTGTGTGAGAGACAGGTCTGTGTGTGAGAGACAGGTCTGTGTGTGAGAGACAGGTCTGTGTGTGAGAGACAGGTCTGTGTGTGAGACAGATTCCTGTGTGTGTGAGACGGGTAGTGTGTTGTGTGTGTGTGTGTGTGAGACAGGTTGTGTGTGTGTGTGTGTGAGAGACGGGTAGTGTGTGTATGAGACGGGTAGTGTGTGTGTGTGTGTGTGTGAGACAGGTAGTGTGTGTGTGTGAGACAGGTAGTGTGTGTGTGTGAGCATGGCTGTGTGTGAAACAGGTTCCTGTGTGTGAGACAGGTGTGTTTCTGAGCCGGCTCCTCTCTCCCCCAGTAACAAGCCCAACCCCAACCAGCTCAGTGGCAGCAGTGTGAAGCCCGGCCTGGTGAACGGTGCTGCGCCCCCAGCTGCCGTACCCCCTGCAGCCCCTGCAGCCCCTGCAGCCCCCGCAGTCCCCGCAGCCCCCGGAGCCCCCGGAGCCCCTGGAGCCCCTGCAGCCGTCCCCGGGGCCCCCGGACAGACGCCTGGCCTGGGCCGGGCCTGCGAGAGCTGCTACAGTACGTAGAACACAGCACCGCCACAGAACTGGGCCGCTCCTGACCAGACCGGACTGGACTAGACTGGAATCGATTCAACTGGATCTAAGTGGACTGGAATAGGCAGGGCTAGGCTTGACTGGGCTAGGTTGGGCTGGGTTGGGTTGGACTGGACTGGACTATGTTGGTTAAGGCTAGGCTGGGCTGGGCTTCAATAGTCTGGGCTAGATTATGTTGGGCTGGGCTAGGTTGGGCTGGACAGGGCTAGGCTAGGTTGGGCTAAACTAGTTTAAACTGGGCCATGTTGGTCTGGGCTAGGCTAGGTTGGGCTGGGCCAGGCTGTAGCAAACGGTACTATACTGTACTGTGGTGTACATGTGTTCTTCATGGAACAGAAATGGGATTAGCCTGAGAGAGAGGGAGAGGGAATAAGAGTGGGTTATCTCCTGGGCTATTTTTGTGGTGGTAATTAATTCAGTCATAAATGATTAAAGTGTGTGTGTGCGTCTCCCTGTTTGTGTGTGTGCGCATGTGCCTTTGTGTGTGTGTGTGCATGCCTTTGTGTGTGTGTGTGTGCGCGTGTGCCTGTGTGTGTGCCTTTGTGTGTGTGTGTGTGTGTGTGTGCAGCCTCCAGCTCATACCAGTGGTACTCGTGGGGCCCCCCCCAACATGCAGTGTCGCCTGTGCGCCTCCTGCTGGACCTACTGGAAGAAGTACGGAGGGCTGAAGATGCCCACCAGACTGGACGGAGAGAGGCCCGGCCCCAACCGCAACAACATGGTACACACACACACACACAGGGACACACACTCGCATACATGCTCACACAGGCACGCGCTTCCACTCATCCATGCACATACACACAGGCTCGCAAAAACGTGCACATAGGCACACACACAGAGACACACATTATGCAGGCGCTTGCACACGTACACACACACACGTACACACAAACATGCGCAGAAGCGCCCTCGTGCGTACACTCGCACACTCGCATCCACTCGCGCTCACAGAAAACACACACACTTGCATACACACCGCTCACAGAGATGTATGCATGCATACACTCACACATGCACGTATACAGACACACACACACATACACACACACACAGACGTGCACTCTCTTACGCACATGTGGAGGGGAGGAACACACACACAGACACACACACACAAATACACACACACTCAGCCTCCTGTCACGTGACCTGCTTGTCATGTGACCTGGCCTGTCCCCTCCCCGTTCTAGAGCCCTCACGGTCTACCCATGAGGCATAGCGGCAGCCCCAAGTCAGCGGTGAAGACGCGGCAGGCGTTCTACCTCCAGACCACGGCGGTGACGCGTGCCGCCCGACGGCTCTGTCAGGACATCATCCGGCCTCGCTTCCTGGCCCGCCACCCCTACCTGCCCCTCAACGCTGCCATCGTCAAGGCTGAATGTAGGTCCCTGACCCCTGACCTTAAACCACCCCTACTTGCCCCCCCTCAAAAACACCCCTTCCTGCCCCTCCTACCTACCGCCCCAAACTACCCCGACCCCCCCCCCCCCCCGTGTGTGTGTAACCGACAGTGCTGTGTGTGGTTCCCAGGTGCTCTGCGTTTGCCAGACATGCCTAAGAAGGTCGTGCCTCTGAAGCCTGGGGTACGCAAGCCCCTGGAGACCGTGGTCAGGTATCTGGGTAAGAGGAAGTGATGTCACCACCCAGTCTCTCCCCTCGAGAGAGATGTCCCGGATCTCTCTCGCTCTTCCCTCCCCCTCTTTACCTCTCTCTACCCATCTTTCTCTCACACACTTGGCCCTCTATCTCTCCATTACTCTCTCTTCCATTACCCTGCCTGCCCTCCCTTTTTCCTCTCTCTTTCACTATCAAACTGTAACCCTTCTCCCCCCCAGAGGCCCACCCGTGCCCCCCCAGACCGGATCCCCCTCGTGGCCCCACCATCTCCACAGGCAGCCTGACGCCCATCAAGTCATCCCCCATCCTGAACAACGGCTCCCCCACCATCCTGGGGAAACGCACCTACGAGCAACACAATGGCCAGGAGGGTGAGGCCCAAACACACACACACACACACAGATCCAGATACACACATACAGATTCACATGACACAGATATGCACAGATACATACACGCGCACACACACACACACACACACACAGAGATACACAAGCACAGAATCATACACAGAATGAGAAGAGAGAGCACTTCCTGTCTCTGACCATGTCCTTCCTATCTCATTCTCTCTCTTAACCTCTCTTCCTTCCTTTTTATCTCTTTTCTGTCTCAGTCAAGTCAAGTAAATTGTATTTATCCCACTAGGGGAAATGTGTTTGTAGACAGGTATTGAAACACATTCAATCCATCATAAATCCAACATAAACAGCGTACCTGACACCACACAGAGACAACAACACAGTACAGTACAGTACTTCATGTTGAAACCCAGAAATAAGTTCCGTCAATGAATACTTAGTGCCATTCATTTATGCAAATGTTGCGACCCAATAGCAAAACAAACAAGAGTCCCCAAGTCTTTTTGTTCTGTGGGTGGGAACTCTATACCTTCTTCCTGAAGGCAAGAGCTCAAACTCCCCCTTCAGGGGATGGTCAGTACAAGCCAATATGGCCTGGGTCTTCCTTACGACCTGTGTCTCTACATTCTCCTCTCTGTGTGTCTCTACACTCTCCTCCTCATCTGTGTGTGTGTCTACACTCTCCTCATCTGTGTGTGTGTCTACACTCTCCTCATCTGTGTGTGTGTCTACACTCTCCTCCTCTCTGTGTGTGTGTCTACACTCTCCTCTCTGTGTGTGTCTACACTCTCCTCTCTGTGTGTGTGTCTACACTCTCCTCTCTGTGTGTGTCTACGTCTACACTCTCCTCCATCTGTGTGTGTGTCTACACTCTCCTCCTCTCTGTGTGTGTGTGAGTCTCTACACTCTCCTCCTCTCTGTGTGTGTGTGAGTCTCTACACTCTCCTCCTCTCTGTGTGAGTCTCTACACCAACCCTCTACAATGCAAGTAAATCACTCGAATATGCGACCAAATTTCACGCTGGGCGACTAAAAATTATCTTTAATTAGCCAATGGATAGTAAATTGTTCGATTTCACTCGCCTGTGACTAAGTTAGAGGCAAATAATAAGTTTAGCGCAGATTTCAATGACGCACCGTCGCTTGACTGCGAGTTAACATGATTGGCTGCTATGACAACAGACGTACAATTAGTAATTTTGCTGCTGCTCAACAACGAAAACGGAGATTGCCAAAGTAACGGAAAGTCGCTAGGGAAGGTAAAACGCTACACTGCCTCTGTCGCTTTGTCTCACTAAAAGATCGACTTTTCACGGCACTCGTCACGTACAAAGAGATGGATGCAAAAAAGCTACAATTCAAGCCTGAGCAGAAACGATTAATACTTTTTTTTGGGGGTTATCAAGACAATTTAAGATTACTGTTACTTGTTCAGATTATTCTTGCTCTGCTAATCAGCTCTGCCGACTGCGAAATAGCCTTTAGTGCCCAAAAGAGAATACAATCAGATGTCCACAGCAGTCTCACATCCTCACGCCTTTCAGACCTGATCCTTATTCCAACAGAAGGCCCAGAGCTTCAGCAGTAGGCCTATGAACCACTGTCAGCACTAGAGAGGTGGCTGAAGTCAAGTAGCAAGAGAAAGCCATTTGCTAAAAATGGTAGATTAAATCCATATGCAACATACAGAATAATTCAGACAGATAATGTAATGTGCATTGTTCATGCATTTCATGTAAAAAAGTCTGGCGGGTCAAATAAAAAATGTACTAGCCAATGGCGACTCGAGCTTCATTGTGTCCGTAGAGGCTTGTCCACTCTCCTCTCTGTGTGTGTCTACACTCTCCTCCTCTCTGTGTCTCTCTCTACACTCTCCTCCCTTTTTTCCACTTAGCTGTCTGTCTGTCTCTCTGTATGTCTGTATGTCTGTCTGTCTGTCTGTCTGTCTCTGTGTCTCTGTCTGTCTGTCTGTCCTCTCTGCATGGCTCTCCCTCTGTGTAGCTGTCAGGGTTAGCCGTTCTGTTCCATAGCTTGGGGCTACAGCTCATGTTGTCATGGCAACCTGGCAGGGAGGCAAACTCCAAAGCCAGATTAACGAGTCCCGCGGGACGTCACCCACAATGCCTTGCAGCTGGACCACATCTGGCCCGGGGCCGAGGAGGTGCGAGATGAGCATGTGCCTTCGGAGGGATGATGGGGCGCAGGGTTTCACCCTGCAGGCCAGTTGTGCAAATGGCAGGATAGGAGTTTTGCGTGAAGCCCAGCTTCCAAAACAGGCAGTACCTCATACGACCAACAGAGGGCAGGAGAATTAAGTTTTGGGTTCAGCAGCTCAGAAAATGAATAGTCAGTGATGGCGAGGCCTGCTGTGTGAGTGTGTGTGTGTGTACTGGTACGTGCTTGTGCGTACCTGTGAATGTACATGTAGGAGATTTTGAGTGCATCTGCCCAGGCACATCCATCCTAACGCCCTGTCTCCCTGCAGGTACCAAGCCCAAGACTATGACCCCCCAGTGGGACATCATGGCCAAGCGTGTGGCCGAGCCGGGCCGGGCCTCCGGACCCCCCATGCAGGACGAGGTGCATGAGCTGGACTGAGACCGGAGGAGGCCGACCTTTGTCCTCCAGCAAGGTAGCAGACAGCTGCTATCCTCCTCAGTTCTGGGAAACAAGGGTCATATGATACAGCAGACTTCAAGGGATAATCATGCTGTGTGTGTGTGTGTGGGTGTGTGTGGGTGTGTGTGTGTGCGTGCGTGTGTATTTTCTCCTTCCAGCGGGGTAAATGATATGGGAAAGGTATTTTTTCCATGCGCAGAGATGATGGAAGCCGGGAGTGATCACGGCATCATAACTGTCAAACGCCCTCTGTCTGCGGGAGCCTGTCACATGGTCACAAGACCAACCAATTGTATTTGGGAACAGAGTTTGGCACCGGCCAATTGAATGGACGGATCTAACTGTACAGGACTGTGTTAATTACTTACATTTCTTGTATTGACTGTCATTGTAATTATTATTATTGTTGTTATCATTTCATTTTTTACCAACTATAACTCTGAGCTCATCGGTTAATTGTTGATAAAACAATGGAACTTGGGGGGGGGGGGGGGGGGGTGAAGCTTCGTGAATACTGCTTGCTGACCCTGTGGAAGGGGCAGATTGTACTATAAGCCACTTGCATCATTTTTTAACAAGTTAAGTGTACAAGGAGATGAACTTTTGATTTCAATGATATGAGTTAAAAAGTCATTGGTTTGTGTTCTACGATTTTGAAGGCTTCAGAGGGTTCTTCTGTTTTGTGAGCCGGTCTAACTCTTTGGTCAGAGAGGTTTAACTTATTGAGAAAGACATGCTGTTTTTTCTACCTTTTTCACAAGTAATGCATCTATGCTTCAATGATGTAATTAAAAAAATAATTGATTTTTTTCTCTCCTGTGATAATTTATGCTATATGCCTAAAGGCTTCCTGGTGTCATAGTCAAGGCCGGATTAACCATTAGGGCAACTGGGCACTTGCCGAGGGACACATGACATCTAAGGGGCCCTGGACAACGTCAACTAAAATGTTCTATCACGTTATGAATGCAGTCCTTTCCTTAATGTGAGCACTTTATTGCAACTCGTTCGATCAAAATATTAAGTTAAGTCACGTCAAAAACAGTGTGTGTAGTCTAGTAGCTGCCTGCACAAATGCCGCTTGCGGCTTGCCAGCTCTACGCCGCAGACACTGCGAGCGAGAGTCACGTGACTTGAAGCGCTGCGGCTGGAGGAGAGCGTAATAGTATAGAAGTGTAGGCTATATGATCTTGATGATAGCGACTTTTGCGATTGTTTGAGGGGGGGGGGGGGAGCTTGAGCCTTGTTAATCCGGCCCTGGTCATAGTTGAGACGGGGAAAACTAAGTTATCCCAATTACTGTCGATAAGTTTCAGGAAGTATAATTATTTTCCCATTGATGTCCGTTGCGATGGGTAATTGTCATTAACTGGCATACATGTAGCCTATTTACAAAAAAATGAAATTCTAACTCGCATGTAGGTTCTCATCAGCTAAATGTAATGGTACGATGAATATTAATATAATAGATCAATATGCATATATTTAACCTGCTTAGATGCTTTCTCCAACACATGACCTCGGAGTTCGTAGGCGTCTTTTCTACCTCCCAAGGATTCCAACAAACCGAAACAGTTAGACCTGAGCTTCACCTGGAATAAGACGTGGGTACTACTCCCAGGTATCCAAGAAAGTTACTATAATTAGTGCGTTAAGAGGCACCTCGGCTTGTGAAACACGATAGCCTCCACAGTTAACACCAAGGCAAACTCCTCAAATATTTATACCCCTGGGTGGCTGGAGGCAATAAAAAGGATCCTCTCACGTAGCCTACGTGTGGATGATGTCGTGACAGTTTTTTCCGGAGAAGGGGGTTAAAGGCTCTATCAGGTCGCATACCCGCCATTGCGGCCCCCAGCGGGAGTTTCCACTGGAATATTCATGACCGTCACGGAGAAGCATCATGGAAGAAGAGATCACCGACCTAGACAGATTTAAGTTTTCCTCTAAAAACGTGTTCCCGTTGGATACGCTACTTTGAAATCGTTGGTTAAACAGAACCGAGGCGTTTATCCCCTTATTGGAACTAAACTGCTGGATCTGGTCATCGCTACAGCCATAGTGACAACACAGCAACGTTCAAGCATCGCTCATCACAGGTGAGGACCGAGTGAGAGGTTCTTTAACCCACAGCATCATGCTGGCTGACTTAACCAACTAAGGAATAACCACGGCGCTCTCTGGTGTAGTTTGCTTGCTGTTAATAAATATTACTCTTGATTTGTACAAATTAGGCTATGCTACTGGCTACGAGTTGAACTGCTCCATACACATGAATGTATTTGTTGTTGTGGACGTCCACCTCTTTGGAAGCCTATAGCTGTGAGGGGGTACGAAGGGGTTAATCAAAGATGCGAGTGTTGCGTGCGCCAGGCGGTCCTGTCTCTGAGCATGTGCTATTGCTGCTGCAGTGAAGTAAAATGTGTCAATTTTCATCAGAGAGTACAGAGAACGGCGGAAGAACCCGGTATAGTCGGTCAACAGACCAGACGAGTATCCTATCATATCGCACCAAATGTAATACATTATTTGGGGAATCTACCGCAGACGACACCTCCACGGTAACGTCTGTTTGAATGTTATTCTGATTAATGTAGCGTAATATCATTTTTATTCCACTTTACAGCACTTAGATTTTTAGATGGGATTTGCAGCAGCCTGGATGCATTTCTGCTACGTTAAATAATCACGATTCTGTGTGGGTGAATGCATTCTTTGAAGTTGAAGATGTTGCTAAATTAACAAATATCCACAGAAAAAAAATACACTGTTGCCAGCGTGACCCTGTTATATGCGGCTCGCTCTCAACTCTGCCCCACTTCTCTTAGGCTATACCAATCACAAAAAGCATGTGTCGGTTATAATGAAATTATTTCCCTTACGATTACGGATAAAGCTGTAACCATGGACCTTGCTGGTTGCAACATGGAAATATTTTTTAATTTACTCCGTCCATCACTAATAAAATCCCCACTCATATACGGAGAACAATTAGGCAACCCCGTGGGATGATATGAATATAGAACAAAATTCGGTTTTACGACAATGCCATTTCTTTTTAGAGAAATGTCACCGTCAGCGAGGTCCCTGTGCCCCCGCGTAATCTAGAGGATTTTCAAGGAGCATGCCGTTTGCGGTTTAGGGAGAGCGCGCTCACTTCTCCGTTGCCCTGTGATAGCGGGATACGAGCATCATCTCGCTACCGTGCAGTGATGCTGCGGTTTCCATCCTCATTTTTCCATGTGGACCTGCGGACCATTACTAGACAAGCCTGCTTCATGCCCTAGCCGCCAATGCTGCTACATGATTGGCTAATATCGTTTGAGCAATGAATATAATTGTGCTAATGATGCACCCGATAGAGCCATAATTCATAAATGGTTCAGTCATCATTTTCAGAAAGTCTGGTTTGACGATGGATGTGTTGTGTATGTTTGTTTTTCACTGTTATATTTTGAGGCCGTTCTAATTATTGGAGGAGAAATCTAGGGCAGCTGCACAGTAGGGGTTTCCTACAATGGGATTCCCCCTGTCTCATGGCCCTGGCTAGTTTAATTGGGTTTATTTATATTTATATCTATTCACATTGCTCCAGAAAGAAATGTTGTTCCAGAAGTACCTTAGGTGCACTAGGATGAAATCATAATATGATTGTTGCCCTATTTATATATCAAAAACAGTCTGTCAGTTGACCTACACGTTGCAGTGACAGCCACTAATAGCTCTCTGCTGAGTCTAGATGAAGATGAAGACATTGATCTTTAACCTGCCCCATAATCACATGACACAAGAGCTCCCTGCAGGAACACACACGGATGGAGCCTCTGATCTCTGCCAGTAGCAGCGCGGTCAGGATTGTTTGAAGCACAGAAGCTTGCAGGGCTCTAACTACATATGAGATACCCAAGGTTCAGACTCGAGGTTCAGACTCGAGGTTCAGACTCGAGGTTCAGACTCGAGGTTCAGACTCGAGGTTCAGACTCGAGGTTCAGACTCAAGGTTCAGACTCAAGGTTCGGACCTCGGTGAAAAACAACATCATTCTTGATTTAAATATATTCCTGCTAACAATTTGAAAAAGTCCCAGAGCTATTTTGGTTGGACTTCTCTAAAACTGGTCACAGGCCTGACTGTAAGAGAAGAACAGAACTATATTTTCAGGAGAAGAGATTAACCATGTGTGTGTTTCTGCTAAGAGAGGTCTATAAAAGGCTCTGGGTGGCATACAGGGCCAAATCTCTTCCTCTCTGTTGAGCCCCAAGATTCCTAATCCTCTGGACATTACCCGCATGTTATTGAGGGTAGTGCTTATCTCTGCATCTTAGGATCTTTAAACTCGGAGAGCTCAGAGCTGGTGTGTGTGTGTGTGTGTGTGTGTGTGTGTGTGCGTGTGTGTGTGTCCCTGGTCTTGACAGTCACCAACGAACTAAATAGAAAATATTAAAAGTGCTTGATTGTCTTCAACTGGCATTCGTGGCACTTTTGTAACGGTGCTTACAGTAATACTGTGTGTGTTTGTGTGTGTGTGTTTGTGTCTCCTGAATAGGGAAGTGCATTAAAAGCCTTAGCCAGCCATGTGTATTGTGTTGAGGGTTTCTCCTTGAGGACATGAACAAGATGCCTACTGAAGCGTTGAGAGATCAGCAGACAAGCTTGGTGCAAGGCCTCCCCACAGCCCCCACCTCCACCTGTGCAATACCCTGCTCTCCTCACACACCAGTGGACTAGGCATGTCATATACCTAAATACTGTTACATGTTGTCATGGTAATGTAGTGTTGCTGATGCCTGTCGCTGTAACATGTTGTCATGTGCCAGGCCTCCATACCCTGACCCCCTCACCTCCACCACACCCCCTCACCTCCACCACACCCCCTCACCTCCACCACACCCCCTCACCTCCACCACACCCCCTCACCTCCACCACACCCCCTCACCCCAACCCTCTCACCTCCACCACACCCCCTCACCCCAACCCCCTCACCCCAACCCTCTCACCTCCACCACCACCCCCTCACCCCAACCCCCTCACCTCCACCACACCCCCTCACCCCAACCCCCTCACCTCCACCACACCCCCTCACCCCAACCCTCTCACCTCCACCACACCCCCTCACCCCAACCCCCTCACCTCCACCACACCCCCTCACCCCAACCCCCTCACCTCCACCACACCCCTCACCCCAACCCCCTCACCCCAACCCTCTCACCTCCACCAGACCCCCTCACCCCAACCCTCCACCAGGCTTCTGAAAAGGACTAACGAGACAAACACCTTCATCAGTAAACAGGGACAGTCAGCAGTCAAACAGTCCACAGCTTGTAAAATTCGATATTGCGGGGACCTCTGATGATGATGGCTGAGGTGTTGATGGCCACAGAGCCTGTGTTGTCCCCAGGTCATCAAGACCTTGGCAGCTTGTGTCAGGACAATGACAGGTTGCTGAGTGGTTCCTTTAGAAAACCCAGCAGAGCTTGAGTCTCATCTGTCCCCTGCTTCCCCCTCTCTCTGCCTGCCATCTGCCTGATGTTCTGACCATGGAAAACCCTGAACAAAGGCTGGAAAGAGCCCTGGCCTTATACCAGTGTATCTGGCTGAGTACTAAATAAAATATGTCCATTGAGTATCTCCTAATGTGCTATTTGAAAAGGGTTTCTTTTTTCCGTTTGAATTGAGATGTCATAGTCAGTCTGGGTCTGCAGTCTGTGCTCCAGGTAAAGGGTTGTTTACATCCTGACATCAAGAGGTGGATTGTGTTCACATACATGGCAACTAATGACCTCGCTTCTATGTCAAACACTCCTTCTTTTCATACTTTGTTTCAGTCCTAGTCCATCTCTCCATCCCTCCATCCCTCCATCTCTCCATCCCTCTATCCCTACATCTCTCCATCCCTCCATCTCTCCATCCCTCTTTCTCTATCCCTCCATCTCTCCATCCCTTTTCTCTCCATCCCTCTTTCTCTCCATCCCTCTTTCTCTCCAACCCTCTTTCTCTCCATCCCTCTTTCTCTCCATCTCTCCATCCCTCCATCCCTCCATCTCTCCATCCCTCTTTCTCTCTATCCCTCTTTCTCTCCATCCCTCCATCTCTCCATCCCGCTTTCTCTCCTGCCCTCCATCTCTCCATCTCTCCATCCCTCCATCTCTCCATCCCTCCATCCCTCTTTCTCTGCAGATCCACAAGCTGACTGAGCTCCAGCTCTGGCCCAGTTTAGGTGCACCATCTCTGCCAGTGGGAAGGCTGGGGGCCAGGGGAGGGCTGGGCAGACTGGGGGCACTGGGGAAGGCTGGGGGCCAGGGGAGGGCTGGGCAGACTGGGGGCACTGGGGAAGGCTGGGGAGGACAGGGCGGAGTGGGGAGATCAGGAGAAGGCTGGGGAAACAGAGATGGAGGGTGAGGCATGACAACAACAACATCGTCATTAGAGATCCTGATTTACTGTCCATGTGTTTGTGTGTGCGTGTGCATGCATGTGTGTGTGTGTGTGAGAGAGAGAGCTGTGTCCTCAGCTTAATCCAGGTCAGAACAGACCACACATTCTGCAGGGTGTCAGGTCATGTGTAGAGTTACACGGTGACACCATTAGGAAGGTTGATGCTGTGTGTCTGAACTGAGCTCTCTCATTAGGAGGCCCTCTTCTCTGAATTCTGCTGTGGCTCAGGGAGGGAGGGAGGGAGGGAGGGAGGGTTAGGGTTAGGGTTAGGGTTATGAATAAGGAAGAAGATGAGTGGGTGTGGGATAGAGATGGGCGATTGGGGAGAGAAGAAAATGGAGGGGAAAAGAGGGAGAGAGATAGTGGAGGGCTGAGGAGGCAAAGAGTGGGAGGTAAGAGGGAGAGAGGGGGGGTGAGGAGGGAGAGAGATAATGGAGGGGTGAGGAGGGAGAGATAGGGGTGAGGAGGGAGAGAGAGGGGGGTGTGGGGTGGAAGAGGGTCAGTGGGTTCATGCTTGAGGCCTGGTTCTGCTTTAAAGCCTTCTTCCTTGTTTGGTAAAAATGTATTAATCCACTGTGCTGAAGATTATGTCTGCTTTCTCCGACAAGCCTTCTTTATTATAACCCCCTATTCTAATACACTGCTACCACTGTGTGAGGGGGGCTGTGTGAGGGGGGCTGTGTGAGGGGGGCTGTGTGAGGGGGGCTGTGTGGAGGGGGCTGTGTGAGGAGGCTGTGTGGAGGGGGCTGTGTGAGGAGGCTGTGTGGAGGGGGCTGTGTGAGGGGGGCTGTGTGAAGGGGGCTGTGTGAGGAGGCTGTGTGGAGGGGGCTGTGTGAGGAGGCTGTGTGGAGGGGGCTGTGTGAGGGGGGCTGTGTGAAGGGGGCTGTGTGAGGAGGCTGTGTGGAGGGGGCTGTGTGAAGGGGGCTGTGTGAGGAGGTACAGCATTCTATCCCTGTTTAGGCCCCCAGACACCTGATACCGAGGCCTGTGTGTGTGCTTATGTGTGTAGTCTGTGCGTGTGTATATGTATGTGTAAGTTACATGTGTAGTGTATGCATGTAGTGTGTATGTTTGTGTGTGTCTGTCGTGTGTGTAGTGTGCAAGTGTAATGTATATGTATGTAATATATATGTTGTGTGTGTGTGTTATGTTCAAGTGTAGGCGTGCGTGCATGTAAGTGTGTGTCTGGCTGGTCAGTGGCATTGCAACCTGACCTGGAGATGACAAACAAGCAGAACAGGACATGTGGGCCTTCTGTCTTCTGTGTTGTGCTGCCTGGGGACTGTGGTCACAGTTCTACTGTACCTTACTGGAACCCAGCATGCAATACTGTAGTTGTACTGTACTAGAACTACAGAACTACAGAACTACAGCACACTCTGGATAAGAGTGTCTGCTAAAATGACTAAATGTAACTTAGCCTGAAACAGCATGTCAGATCCCCTCAGGGTTGGGCGGATGTTACTGTGAGGGAAGAAGGAGGGGAGGGCGAGAGAGAAGAAGGGAGGGAGGGAAAACGTGAGTGAGGGCGAGAGACAGTAAGTGTGTGAGTGAGGGATGGAGTGAATGAGTGAGTGAGAGAGAGAGCACTTTATTTTCACCAGGTCAGCCTCTTAAAGCACTTCCCTCCTCTCTCCCTGCAGGTCTGACTGCCATCTTCAGCGGAAAATCACAAGAGCCAGAGAGAGAAAGGAGAGGGAGAGAGAGAGGGGAACGACCGGACAAATCAAACAATGATCGCCACGGCGACCGCCGACGGCCCCCCGGTGCCCCTGACGGTGCTGTCCCGCTGGTACCTGTACGCCATCCACGGCTACTTCTGCGAGGTCATGTTCACGGCGGCGTGGGAGTTCGTGGTCAACTGCAACTGGAAGTTTCCGGGCGTGACCAGCGTGTGGGCGCTGTTCATCTACGGCACGTGCATCCTCATCGTGGAGCGCATGTACCTGGGACTGCGCGGGCGATGCCCCCTGCTGGTGCGCTGCCTCATCTACACCCTGTGGACCTACCTGTGGGAGCTCGCCACGGGGCTGCTGCTCCGCCAGTTCGATGCCTGCCCCTGGGACTACTCCCAGTTCCGCTACAACTTCCTGGGCCTGATCACGGCCGAGTACGCCCTGCCCTGGTTCTGCGCCTCCGTCCTCGTGGAGCGCTTGGTCATCCACAACACGCTGAGGCTGCGTTACCACCACGCCCCTGGCAGCCAGGCGGGGGCGGCGGGAGGAGGGGAGGGAGGAGGATGTGGAGGAGGAAGAGAGAGGGAGCGAGACGGAGGGACAGGTGGAAGTGGGAACGGGTATTTGAAGGTGGACTGACCGGCGAGAAGAAAGACTGAATCGGGAAGGACGTCCCCCCCCCACACACACACAGTCCCACTACCCTCAGGCTTTGCTCCACCTACCCACAGACAGACAGACAGTCGACTGTCTGACTGACAGACAGACAGACAGAACACTGGGAAAACTACATGTCCCAGACCCCCCATTCACAAAGGGAGAAAGTCAGAGAGAGAGAGACTGGTGCTGCTATGATTTGTGTCCTTTTAAAGAAAGAGAATCTGCGAAAGGGACACAAATGTTTGTCATTAATGGAAAAAAGGATGATTTGCTGTTAAAAAGCAACTCAGTACTATTTAAAAACCTTAAATGGTGCTTTATGCAATTGGCTTTTTAAGTTATCGTGGGTAGCTAACAATATTCAACCTCTGCATTTGAAAAAATGTCAACGTATTTATTTTATGGGTATCAATATTTAAAGTGCTGTAGTGATGTAGCTTCTCTTGTCTCACTTAAGCATCCTGCTCTGCACTCTAAAGCAAAGCAGCTCACTTCTAATCTATGTCATGGAGAATGTTTTTCTACTGGTGGTTAAATAGGCCCAATGCTCGAACACATGTAAAAGTCTCTGTCTTCCAAAAGAAGTATGTACTGAAAAACACAATTGAGTTCTTCTTAGTTACTTTCTTGTAATCTACAACGTTCATCCATATACATAGATTTATATGGTTTTGACCACAGCCTAAAATAACAGGGAAGCTGTAAATGAAATATTGATGATGATGATGACGATGATGATGATGATGATGAAAGAGAAGTAACTTTTCTTGTGTCCGCTAGGACTTGGAGACCTCTACTCCGGTCTCCAAGTCCTCTAGGCTTGTGCAAGTGTGTGTGTGTGCATGTGTTGATCCAGTCTATCCCTGAAACATCCTGTCAGATCCAATAGATGGCAGTACAAGCATTCAAGCCTCATCTCTCATCGAAGAAGGCAGGGCTGCCATCTAGTGGACGGATGCTGTACTGACCCCTGACACTCGACCTCTGTTGAGTTTTCAGTACTTGCCAGGCACAGTACAAAATAGACCAAAACCAAATTGTCCAAAATGTAACACCTACATAACACGAAATATATACAAATGAGCCGGCTGCCCCTAGCAGGACGCCATCCTGGCATCATCGTCAACATCATCTCTGTGTGGCGTCTGTGGTTGTCCTACAGGGAGGGCTGCTGTGTTGTCACCCCATGTTTCCTCAGATCATTCTAGATCGACTCCAGAAGAAGCAATAGACCGGCATGATTCCAGCCCTGTCTACGGAAGGTGCTAAAGGGACAGTGTGCTAACTATGTACCTAGACCTTGGCATGCAGCTAAACTGTCTTCTCGATTCAACAATAAGGACTACCCTTCGGATTGTGTGATTCACGATGAGAACAAAATCAACACGGTCCGTTCTCTGCAATATGTGTTGAACTGTGTGTGTGTGTGCATGTCTGGCGTGACTGTTGGCCTACCTACTGTATGTGCGTATGAGGGCCTGCTGTTGGGAGTGTGTGCGTGCACACACACACGTGTGTGTGTGGGAATGTGCATGTGTAATGGCGGTGTTAGAGATGGAGTCTCGCCTGGTAGGAGAATGGACAGGTCTGTGCATGTAAGGACTCCTCCTAAACTCTGGTTCACCTTCTGACCAGCCTGATTTCAATCTCCTGATTGTCCTGTGTATTGTTTGTATTGTTTGGAAATAAATACATTTATTTGACCTCAAAGTTTCTTGTGCATGCATGTTCTGAATAAGTATCTGAAGGTTACAGAGTTCCACTCTTCTCCAACTCCAGAGGAGGTGTTTTTTTCTGTTGATGTGTGTGTGTCAATGTGTGCTTGTGCGAGTGTGTGTTTTGGTTTGTGTGGGAGGTTTTACATGTGTGGGACTGTGTCAGTATGTGTCAGTATGTGTCAGTATGTGTCAGTGCGTGTCAGTGTGTGTCAGAGTACAGAGTTCCACTCTGGACGATTTTAGACAGTATATAGTGATGTTCAGATAGGAACAGAAATATAATCCTAAATAAAATCCAATATATAATATATATAATATATAATATATATATAATAATCCCAAATCGGAAATAATCCCAATCCAAAAGGAGAAGATCGACAAACCAGGCAAATAGATACTGGCAACATGATGTGAAGATGTCTGTTGTAGCCCTGTAATAAAAGACTATGACTGCACCTCTCTTCTGGACCAGTCACAGTCACCATTGTGGATAGTGCATCACCTCATTACACTCTAACTGCCCAAGCTGCTCATGGCTGTGTAATTAACCATAAACCCTCACGTCTCTCTCTCCCTGTCATTACAAGCCGAGGTCATTATACTAGCAGAGCAGACATGGAGGTCAGGTCGGAACAATAAGGGAAACATTCAGGAGTTTTCCATTAACAAACACATAACTACCTGCTCTGACCCCGCCTCCCAGACACTTTCCAGCAGATCTGCTCCAATCAGTGCGCTGCAGTCCAAATAAGGAAAGATTCTCATGCTGTTATTATTAACATTGGAGATAAAAGTATGTGTATGTGTGTGTGTCTTCTTTGTGACCTCATTGTTCTCTATGGCTGGTTTCCAGTTTGTCAAGCAGGAAGTATTGCTGCACCATGGGAACAACCCGGAGCACCTCTACGGTGAAGGGGAATGGAAGCACAGTGGAATTGTACTCCTGTCAGCCTGAGGGGTGTGTGTGTGTGAGGATTACGTTTCGCGAAAAGGTGTCAGACGTTTGAATGTCGGGTTGGAGGTGAGAAAGGTGAAAGCGAGTGAACGCGTCATGGTGCATTCGAATGACAGACGAGAGGGGAGGGGGGTGGAGAGATGGAGGGATGGAGGGAGGAGGGCGGAGGAGGAGGGGGAGCGTGACAGCGTGAATGGCTCCATCAAACCGAGGGCAGGACCGTAGCATCTGCATTCCTGCTGCAGGTTAAAAAAGAAAGAGAGAGAGGAGGAGAAAGAGAGAGAATAGGCGAGAGAAAGAGAAGGAGAGAGAGAGGGTATCCATTGAAAGGAAACTTTGAATTGACGTGGAAATGAATGAATGAGGCTTTACAGGAACACATTCACACCCCCACAGCCTCCTAGAGAGAGAGAGAGAGAGAGAGAGAGAGAGAGAGAGAGAGAGAGAGAGAGAGAGAGAGAGAGGGAGAGAAAGAAAAGGAGGGAGCGTGAAAGTGGGTGAGAGACCTTGTCTGGAGAGGTCTGTTGGAAAACGGAACGTGGTTGACTCATTCTTTCCCAGTCTGCTGTGTTGAACTGACTGGCTGTTCTCTCTGGGTCTGGGCCTTCCCAGAGCTGTGGGCTCGTACACTGCTTATACGACACTGGCCTGGTGTTTCTGATCACATACCTAACTACACTGGCCAAACTCTCATCTGGTCCTCTCATATCCTGTCATATCCCCTCCCCCTCCCTTCCCCTCTCCTCCCTTCTCCCTTTTCCTCTCATCTCCCCTCTCCCCCCTTCTCCCATCCCCTCCCCCCTCCCCCTCCCCCCTCCCCCCTCTCCCCTCTCCCCTCTCCCCTCTCCTCTCCTCTCCAGAGGAGAGTCTGTCTGTCTGTACCTTCATCATGCTTATAGTAACGATTCGTTTTATTTGGCTAGCCTGGTGAACCAGGGGCCAATGCAAACAGTGATTACTCTAAGATGAAGAAGAAACCTTTATTTGTCATGCAATTAAATAAACATTGGAGTGAGTGCCCACACACACACGCACACACACACACACGCACACACACACACACACGCACACACACACGCACACACACACACATGCTTGAGTGTCCACCCATTAAACATTTTTGTCAGGATTTTCCCACCTTGTTATCCTTCCTGAGGGTCAGTCAGGAGCAGTGACCAGATCAAGGTGAGCGGGGAGAACATACAACCTCCACACAGAGAGGCCTGGAGATATCCCAGCTGAGCACAGAGCAACCGAGCGCAGAGCAGCCGACCACAGAGCAGCCGACCACCGAGCACAGAGCAGCCGAGCACCGAGCAGCCGACCACCGAGCAGCCGACCGCAGAGCAGATCAAACCTAGCACCTTCTTGCTGCAAGCTGACATCACAAGGCGTGTGTGTATGTGACTCTGTGTGTGTGCGTTTGACAGTATGCGCGTGTGCATGTAGGTGTCCGTGTGCTCGTGCGGGTGTATGTATTTCTGCATCTGTGTGTGTGTTTACTGTTGACGGTTTGAACTGTCGACATCTGCAGAGCTCCCCAGCCCTCTAGCAGCAGTCTGCCGTTATGTAAACCGCCGCCTCGGCTTATCTCAGCGCACCGCCAAGCTTTGCATAACGAGACGCAACAAAGCTTTCCCCCTCTGGGTTCCAGTTGTGTGTTTTTTGCAAGCTAGTAGACTGTAGGCTACTAACTGTACACTAGGGAGGCTAGAAGATTGTGGGCTGCTAGCTGTACACTAGGTAGGCTAGAAGATTGTGGGCTGCTAGCTGTACACTAGGTAGGCTAGAAGATTGTGGGCTACTAGCTGTACACTAGGGAGGCTAGAAGATTGTGGGCTGCTAGCTGTACACTAGGGAGGCTAGAAGATTGTGGGCTGCTAGCTCTACACTAGGTAGGCTAGAAGATTGTGGGCTACTAGCTGTACACTAGGTAAGCTAGAAGATTGTGGGCTGCTAGCTCTACACTAGGTAGGCTAGAAGATTGTGGGCTACTAGCTGTACACTAGGTAGGCTAGAAGATTGTGGGCTACTAGCTGTACACTAGGTAGGCTAGAAGATTGTGGGCTACTAGCTGTACACTAGGTAGGCTAGAAGATTGTGGGCTACTAGCTGTACACTAGGTAGGCTAGAAGATTGTGGGCTACTAGCTGTACACTAGGTAGGCTAGAAGATTGTGGGCTACTAGCTGTACACTAGGTAGGCTAGAAGATTGTGGGCTACTAGCTCTACACTAGGTAGGCTACTGGACTGTAGGATAGTTGCTGTATACAAGGTAGGCCAGTAGACTGTAGGGCCAGTAGCTGTATGCTAGGTTTGGGGGTAGTCCTGGTATGTCCTGGGTAGGTTAGGCTAGGCTACAGTTGGGGTGGGTTTACATCCAGACCAGAGAGTGTGGTTCAGGCCAGGCCAGGTGAGGGTCTCTTTCCTGGCCAGGTGAATGCTTGGTGGATGTTGTATCCAGGCCAGAATAGGCTAGGCTACGTTAGCCTAGCCTTCTTAGCTTCATGCCAGATTGGGTAATAGTAGTGTGCTGGGTGTGACACCTGAGCTCTCTCACACATTTACATTTGGGTGGTACTGTACATATTTACTGTACAAAACAATGCATGAGCAAACACAGCTCTTTTACTGTAAACCCAGTCCTGTTACTGTAAATAATCACAGATCTAAGCCTGTAGTTAACGAATCACTGGGCTGAATAATAAGGCCCACGGTCCACCCTTCCTTTTCAGCATTTCCATATTCAAATATGGTTGTCACAGTTGTTTGTACAGTAAATGTTTAATTTGAAACTATACTACACACTATAAACGAATTTAATCATCAAGTTACTGTATGCAAATCCGCTTTTTATCTTGATCTCTCTTTTTCGTTGAGTACCCACACTGTGTGAGCCTGTGTATGTGTGTACTCTGTGAATGTGTGTGCTATGTGTGTGCTATGTGTGTGTTAGCGTATGTATGTGTGTTCTATGTGTGCTCTGTGTGCGCTTTGTGTGTATGTGTCTGTATGTATGTGTGTGTGCTCCTTGTGTGTGTGCTGAATGTATGTGTGTGTGCTCCTTGTGTGTATGCTCCGTGTGTGTGTGTGTGTGTGTGTGAGTGGAGGTGTCCAGGACTGTTAACTGCAGCTCTGCTCTCCAGGCACTTGGCAGAGCGTGGATTATAGGCAGGAGAGAAAATAAGAGCAGTTATTAAAAAGAATGGCTGCTGCTTCTCCTGTGGGATGTGTGTGTGTGTGTGTGGAGGGTGGTGGTTGTTGGCATCCAGCCCAGCTAGCAGTCCTTCCTACAATGACCCTTCTCCAACTCCAGAGGAGGTGTTTTTTTCTGTTGGTGTGTCAATGTGTGCTTGTGTGAGTGTGTGTGTGTGTTTTGGTTTGTGTGGGAGGTTTTACATTTGTGTGTGTGTTTAAGCATGTGTGGGACTGTGTCAGTATGTGTCAGTGCGTGTCAGTGCGTGTCAGTGCGTGTCAGTGCGTGTCAGTGCGTGTCAGTGCGTGTGGTCTTGCTGAATGTCATTTCTCTTCAGGTACATCTCTTCTCTGCTGCAGCTTCACATGTGTCGCATGCCAGCCACTCCTCTCCCTCTCCCTCCTCCCCTCCCATCATCCTTCTGCATCTCCCTCCTCCCCTCCCATCATCCTTCTGCATCTCCCTCCTCCCCTCCCACCATCCTTCTGCATCTCCCTCCTCCCCTCCCATCATCCTTCTGCATCTCCTCCTCCCCTCCCATCATCCTTCTGCATCTCCCTCCTCCCCTCCCATCATCCTTCTGTATCTCCCTCCTCCCCTCCCATCATCCTTCTGCATCTCCCTCCTCCCCTCCCATCATCCTTCTGCATCTCCCTCCTCCCCTCCCATCAGCCTTCTACATCTCTCTCCTTCCCTCCCATCATCCTTCTGCATCTCTCTCCTTCCCTCCCATCATCCTTCTGCACCTCCCACCCTCCTCCCCTCCCATCATCCTTCTGCACCTCCCACCCTCCTCCCCTCCCATCATCCTTCTGCATCTCTCTCCTTCCCTCCCATCATCCTTCTGCACCTCCCACCCTCCTCCCCTCCCATCATCCTTCTGCATCTCTCTCCTTCCCTCCCATCATCCTTCTGCACCTCCCACCCTCCTCCCCTCCCATCATCCTTCTGCACCTCCCACCCTCCTCCCCTCCCATCATCCTTCTGCATCTCTCTCCTCCCCTCCCATCATCCTTCTGCATCTCTCTCCTTCTCTCCCATCATCCTTCTGCATCTCTCTCCTTCCCTCCCATCATCCTTCTGCATCTCTCTCCTTCTCTCCCATCATCCTTCTGCTTCTCCCACCTTCTCTCCCCTCTCTCCCCTTTCTTCATTCCCCCTCTGTATCCCCCCCCCCCCCACGCCTGTTTGCCCAAACTGTGCGCTTGTCACAGTCCACTGGATACACGCATGCACACACACACACACACACTCGCATACACACACTTAGGTACACACATAAGCTCAGTCCTTCACAGCTATCGGACGTTCCACTTCCAGCAGCATCTGGGAAGCGTCGTCATTGGTTGCTCCAGGAGGTGGTGGTGGTGGGGGGGGGGGGGGGGGGGGGAGGTTGAACTCATGTTTTCCGACAGTGTGAGAAGGTCTGACCGCTAAAGTAAGTGTCGGTGTTTTCCACACAGACTGTCCAAGCTGGGAGGCTGGGCGGCAACGTGAGGAACATCAGAACACCGCGGCGACTTTTAGACTGACTGCTGCCTGGCTGGCTGGCAGCCAGGTTTTCTAAACCTCCAACTGTTTCTATTCTTTATTTCTTTCTCTCTCTGCCTCAGACTGCTTCTTTCTCTAGACCCTTCCATCCATCCGTCCATCCATTCATCCATTCATCCATTCATCCATTCATCCATTCATCCATCCATCCATCCATCCATCCATCCATTCATACGTAAATCCATCCATCCCTCTGTTCCTCCATTCCTCCATCCATCCATCTATCCATTCCTCCATCCATCCATCCATCATCCTATGAAGAGAGCAGTGAAAACACCCAGGGGTAGATGGTAGTTGTAGTCAGACGTGGGGGGTTGTTGTAGTCCCCGAGGCTGGCCTCTGTTGATGCAGGTGTGCATGGAGATGACGTCTGCGCATGAAATATGCAAGACATTCATCCTCTTTATTTGTTCAGCCATTTGGGTCTGTATAAAAGGTCTCATTTGAGACCGAAGGAAAACAGACTGGTTTCCTCCCAGCAGAGACCTGCTCTGTAAGCCTCCCAGTTTATTTACAGAAACTGGGATGTGAGGCCTGACAGGCGGCCGTGCGAGGCTCATGACTGTGGCCTCTTCCCTCAACACTGCTGGTGTACAGTACCAGTCACCTGGAAGTGTGCCTGGTACTCTCTCTCCACCTCACTCCCTGTCTCTCCTCTCCACCTATCATTCTCTGTCTATCTGAGTGTCTCTCTCCCTCCACCTCTCTCCGTCTCTGTGTGTCTCTCACACCTCTCTCCCTGTCTCTCTCCCTTTCTTCGCCTCTCTCCCTGTCTCTCTCTCCCACCTCTCTCTCTCTCTCTCTCCCACCTATCTCTCTCTCTCTCTCTCCCTCGCTCTCTCTCTCCCACCGGTCTCCCTGTCTCTGTGTCTCTCTCTCCCTATTTGCCTCTGTGTCTCTCACTTTCTGGTTACCTGGCTCACTACCCTTGTCTCCCTGTCTGTGTCTCTCTCCTCACCCCCCACCCTTGTCTGTGGGTTGGGGAGTAACAAGAGTAATGGAGTTGCCGACAGTTTATTGAGTTGGAGCGAGGCCAGTGCTGAACTGCCAGTCTGTCATCGGTTGTGTTCCCTGGGGAGGAAACTCCTTCATCATCCTCATCCTCAGCAGTGTGAACATCGCTGCAGTCCTCCAGGCTCGAGGGGGGGTGTAGGGGGGTGTAGGGGGGTGTAGGGGGGTGAGGTACCCTGGGTACCTCACCCCCCTGGACGGGTCGGTGTTTGTCTCCTCTCAGTGGGGGTTATGGAGGGGGGAGGCTCAGAGAACAGGGGGTTATTGGAGTCCGGGGCGTTAGGAGAGGCTGGGCCATGGGGCCAGACGTAGGCCCTGTGTGTTTGTCCATTCAAATGGTGAAACAGTGAAGAACATCATTCAGAGGAGGGAAACGGCATTTGCCGGCATGGGCCTTGTTGACTTTGGCACAGCACCCGCCCGCTCGCCTGCCTGCTCGCTGGAGTTCGGTTCGTGTAGTACGACAGTACGACAGTGGCCCCCAGCTCGTGGCTGGCCCCCTAGGGAGCACCCCCCCCTCACCCCCACATCCCCCCCCTCTCCACTTTTTATGAAGCAGTTAAGTTATTTGACATCACGTCTGCTCTCCCCATCCCCCTCCACAAATCTCCCTTGTCATGAAGGAAGTAGTACTGGCAGCAGCTTTGCACGCCAGCAAAAGACTATAGAACAGTCTCTCTCTCTGTGTGTGTGTGTGTGTGTGTGTGTCAGTAGGTTAGGGAGAGATGAAGGATTACTCACAGGTGACTGTGGCAGTGGAAGTAGAGAGAAAGAGGGAGAAAGAAAGAGAGAAAACAGGGTGGTGGAGAGAGAGAGAGAGAGAGAGAGAGAGAGAGAGAGAGAGAGAGAGAGAGAGAGAGAGAGAGAGAGAGAAAGAGTGACAGAGAGACTTGACAGTAATCCACCCTGTCAGTGATGTAAGGATCAGTGCCAGGGAGTTCCAGGTAACAGCCATAATCATTCTATTAATCCCCGTCCATCATCCTTACAGGCCCCTCCCATGGCTCCCTTTGACCCTACCTGGCGACAGTCCTGGCTGCTCTCTGATTGGCCGGAGGCCAAACGGCAGGCTGGCAGACAGTGTGATGTAACAGGGGGAACACCACCCAAGGGATCTATCTTTGTCTCTGCTGAGCCATGCTTGACCTCTCTTAGTCATTACCTCACCTGACGGATGGCTTTAGTTTGCAAACACACACACATACCAGACACACACACACACACAGTTACACAAACACACGGTGACAAACACCCTATCATTAAAGCCTTGTGGGACAGTATATCTTTCTTCTCTGTGTTTGCTTTGGCTGTTAACTTTTCAAACAGACACACACACACACACACAGAAAAGTAGGTTGCGTAAACTGGTATTTCAGGTTTTCAGGGCTTTGTCACTGCAGCTCTGGATGGTGTTGCAGAAACTAGGGTGAGTTAGCAGGTGTGTCATGTTCCTCCCTGACCTTGTTCTTCCCCAGTTACAGATCACACACACACACACGCACCCATGCAGCCACACACACATGCATGCACATACACTCCCACACACATGTGTGCACACACACACACATGCACACACGCACACACACACACACACACACACACACACACACACACACACACACAAACCCCAGCAGTGCTGTTGATGTACCACGCCGCTCTGGCCTAGATGTCACAGCCTGACTGAGTCTGACACAGATCTCTGTGTGTCGGTGTGTGTGTGGAGGTGTGTGTCGGTGTGTGTGGGTGTCGGTGTGTGTGTGTGTGTGTTTGGAGGGATCTGAGTCGGTGGAGCTGCTGTGATCTGGGTCGGTCCGGCCCTGGGTGTGACCTCTGCAGACGGGACAGCCTGCGACCCCGGGTGTCTTTCCTCATGCCGCCCGCCTCTCTTTCATGTGGGCTCCACATGTGGGCTCCTCGCCGCGGCCGACAGTTGGTCCCCCTCTGCCCCCTGCCCGTCACACGATGCGCCAGCCGACCACCCAAACACACAGCCACGTCCCACCAGCTCTCAGTTCTCTCAGGAATGTCCCCCCCCCCCTCCATCTGGACCCTTCTTAACCTGGGACACCCTGCAACGATCGCTGTGAGACTGACTGAGTGTGTGTGTTCGTGTGTACGTCTGTGACTGCGTGTGTGTGGTACGTAGCGCATGTGTGTGTATGTGAGTGTGTGTGTGAGTGTGTGTGACTGTGTGTGTCGTACACAGCGTGTGGGGCCTAGCCTTGTACAACTGATGGCTGTCAGTGAATGTCTGGGTTTCATCCAATGTGAGTTCACCGACTTCCCGTGAGACTGTTTGTATCTCTCATTGTCTCCTTGTAACTCTCTCTTTACACCTCTGTCTCTTTCTCATTCTGTTTCTCTCTGTCTGTCTCATGCTCTTTATAGCACTTGTTCCCTCTCTCTCTCTCTCTCTCTCTCTCTCTCTCTCTCTCTCTCTCTCTCTCTCTCTCTCTCTCTCTCTCTCACTCTCTCTCTCTCTCTCTCTCTCTCTCTCTCTCTCTCTCTCTCTCTCTCTCTGTCTCTGTCTCTGTCTCTGTCTCTGTCTCTCTCTCTCTCTCTCTCTCTCTCTCTCTGTCTCTGTCTCTGTCTCTGTCTCTCTCTCTCTCTCTCTGTCTCTCTCTTCTCGTCTCTCTCTCTCTCTCTCTCTCTCTCTCTCTGTCTCTGTCTCTGTCTGTCTCTCTCTCTCTCTCTCTCTCTCTGTTTCTCCTTCCTACAGCTCACCCTGTTTATCTGTCACTATCTCTGTATTCGTTTGAATGGTTGTAAATGGTGGCCATTTGGTCTTGAAACATATCATGGGTCAACTGCCAGGGGCTACCATCCAGTACAAGGTACGCACTGTCAAGAACACACACACAAGCACATACGCACACGTCCTCATGTACATGCCACTCACGTTAGATCATATCTAGGGAGTAGCTCTTTATCGACACGTACACACACATACACACACACACCACACCCACACATTCACCTGGATCTGTTTTAGAAATAATGTAGGGCAAACACAAGTCAGTTTGGAGAAGTTCAGCACGTTTCCTCGTTGGTTGGTTAGGAGCCAACCAGTCAGTAAGCCAACCAGTCAGTAAGCCAGCCAGGCAGCCAGGCAGCCAGGCAGGAGGAGGAGGAGGCAGGGTGATAGCAGTGCTTGTTTATGGGTGTCTGGAGCAGATGTTGAGTACAGGAGCTGTAAAGACAGAGATAAGGACAACGCTCTGCTTCAGCAGATAAGATAAGAGGAGGAGAGGTGAGGAGGAAGAGAGGAGGAGAGAAGAGAGAACACCTCTCTCTCTCTCCCTCCCCCTGTCTCTGTCTGACTACCACAGGACTATCTGGATGACTGTCACAGACAGTGGGTTGTGGGTACTGAGTCACTATTTATCTTTGACAATAGTGTGTGTGTGTGTGTGTGTTTGAGTCATACTTTAGCTTCAGTTTGACCAGGGCACCTAGACAATATCTGTGAAAGTCAAATTCCCTTACCTTTTTATCAGTCATTGTTGTGGCTGTGTGTGTGAGTGTGTGTGAGTGGGTAGGAGTGTGATTCATCATAATTTCTGTTCCTTGGAACTGTGTTGAATGTCAGCAGATGTACAGTTGTTGTAGTCCAGACATGTTGCGGTGCAGACTCCAATCGTGTTCTGTGTTACGTGTCAACCACCCCCCACCCACAACCCCCACTCACACACACACACATACACACATACACACATACACACAGCTCCAGCAGGTATTCTAGTCAGCCAGTCCTCCTGTCCTCAGAGCCCAGCACGCCACTGGGGCGCCCAGGAGAGAGAGCAGGGGTCTGGGACTGGTGAGAGATTTTCCACTGAGGCCGCCAGTACACGCACTTTCTCTGGATGGGCTGGGGGTGAGAGGCTGGGGGGTTGGGGGGGGGGGGGGGGGGGTAGCAAGTATTGGGACAAGTTCTGTCCCGATGTAAACCCTGTTCCGTACCAAAGTGTCCTGACAGGAGAGTTGGAGCCCCCAGCCATCCACCCTCCCACACAAACACGCACACACACACCCTCCCCCCCACACAAAACCCTCCCCTGCACACACACCCTCCCACACACACACACAAATGCACATGTAATACTGCCTTTAAATATTTTACAATGTAGCTAACTGCTTGAGCAGCCGGCTCACTTCTGGCAGGCTGGCTTGTTGGCTGGATATCTGGTTGATAGGTTGGTTGGTTTGCTGGCTGGCTGGCTGGCTGCTGGCTGGCTGGCTGGCTAGCTAGCTAGCTAGTTGGTTGGATGGTTGGTTAGTTGGTTGGATGGTTGGCTGGTTGGCTGGCTGGCTAGAAGGTTGGATGACTGGTTGGTTTGCTAGCTGGCTAGTCTGTTGGATGTCTGGTTGGTTGGCTGGCTGCTTGGCTGGCTGCAGAGTGAATGAGGCCATTATGTTCTCCTGCTGTGGCCAGGGTCCATAACCTGCTAATAGGCCTAAAGGAAAGTCTTCTGGGACACACACACAC
Organism: Thaleichthys pacificus; assembly: GCA_023658055.1. Classification (NCBI taxonomy): domain Eukaryota; kingdom Metazoa; phylum Chordata; class Actinopteri; order Osmeriformes; family Osmeridae; genus Thaleichthys; species Thaleichthys pacificus. Next base: position 16,245,021 of record CM042866.1, on the reverse strand, counting down.
GCACTCCGCCAACACCAAGACGACGAGCTGTGTCCCACACCAGTACACCAGCCATGCCACGGCTGGGGACCTCTTCACATTCAACAGCTCTCTCTGTAGGGCTCTGGGTGTTTAGCTAAGATGTTATTTTAAATGATCTTGTCATTCTGATTAATACCGGGTTTGAAAGTTTATTATTTATTAAAATATCTTAATAAGTAGTATTATCAGTCAACCTGGGGAAAGAGTTGAAGAGAGAAAAAGTCTGTGTGTGGGTGTGTGGGAACAGTATATGTGTTTGGGTGCGATCATGAGTGTGTTTGTGTGAGTGTGTTTTTGTTCCTCATTTCCTTGCTGGATAGTGCACCACCAGGGGGCAATGTAGGAGCTCCCAGAGGGAGCGAAGGTACCCTCTCTCTCTGTCTCTCTCTCTCTCTGTCTCTCTCTCTCTCTCTCTCTCTCTCTCTCTCTCTCTCTCTCTCTCTCTCTCTCTCTCTCTCTCTGTCTCTCTCTCTCTCCATCTTTCTGCCTTTTACCCTGTCAGTTTCTCACTCTGTTCTCTGTTGCTCATTCACTCTGTCTCTATCTCTGTCACACTGTTTTTCTTACACTGTCTCTCTCTCTTTGTCTTTGTCTCAGACACACACACACACACTCACACCACTGTGTGTCAGCATAACAAACACACTCCACAAAAAGCTTCACTTTGGACGAAATCATCACACACACTCCAAACATGCTTTGTCATCTCCAATCTCTTCTGTAGTTCTGTTCCATTATTCTCAAAATTTTCTTTCATTCTTTCTTTCAATTTTTCCTTACTCCTTCCGTAACCTTTTCCTCCAACTTAAGTACCTCTCTCCCCATTCAGAACGTTCTCCTCTCCCCCCGGGACCTCCCTCCTCCCGCAAAACTCTCTCCCCCTGTAGAACCTCCCTCCACCTCCCAGAATCTTCCTCTCCCCCTTCAAAGGCCCCCTCCCCCTCTGAAACATTCTCCTCCCTCCCCTAGAACCTTCTCCATCTCCAGAACGTCCCTCCTCTCGCAGAACTCCCTCCTTGTCTCCATCCTCCCTCCACCTCCAGAATCGTCTTCTCCCTTTCCAGAAACTTCAACTGATGTCTCCGAGAGTAGGTCTGTCTTTGGCTGCTGTGTAGGACTTGGGGGGTGGGGGGTGGGGTGACCTGTCTGTGGGATGATGGTGGTTATCAAGTGAACTTTAAATTGTGTTTTTAGAAACACAAGATCAAATCTGTTTTAAGAGGTAAAAATGAGTCTGGCCAAAGCTGTCATATTTCTGAATAAAAGTGCTTAGTCCACTTGTGGTTAAAGTGTGTGTTGGCGGTGTGTGCATGTTTGTGTGTGTCTGTGTAGTGAGCTCTGGGGGTTTTTTGCCTGTGTGCGGTAGGTATGCACGTCTAACCAACTTGGGAAGGTGATCGTGTAGGGGTTTGGGGTCAGGGGTGGGTGCCGGGGGGGGGGGGGGGGGGGGGAGAGAGTATGGGGGAGCATCATTCCTCGGATATGGTGAAAAGTGCAGCGCGGCAGAATTGCATTCCAGCGCGGAGATCTTCGAGGGTTCCACGACTATCAGGTTCTTTGGCGAGGTCTTGTCTCTGGCAGGGATGGCAGGAGGGGAGAGGGAGAGGAGGGCTGACAGGAGTGAAGGGGCCAAACCAAAGAGAAGTGTTTGGGACCAACCTCTGGTGTTTATAGACACAGAGGCCGGCCAGGCCTATGGGGGGAGAGAACTGAGAGACAGATCCCAACCTCCACCATCCATTAGAGGAACCAACAACATTTCTACATGGCTTGGTTTCAGGAACAGTGTGTGTGTGTGTGGGATTTTGGTGTCTGTAGGAATGAGAGAGAGAAACAGGCAGGCTTGCATATTTGTGTGTGTGTATTCTTGTGTGTGTATACTTGTGTGTGTATACTTGTGTGTGTATACTTGTGTGTGAGCGTGTGCATGAGACAGACAAAGACTGCAAAGGGAATTGGTGTGTGTGTGTGTATGTGTGTGTGTGTGTGTGTATGTATGAAAAGAGAAAACATACAGACTTGCATTTTTGTGTTTGTGTGTTTGTGTGTGTGAGTGAAACAGAGTGAGGAACTGCAGCAGACCGTGGAGTCAGTCTGACTGCTAATGAACTTGATCTGTGTCTGTGAACCTTGGATTGGCTGAATAGGCTCATTCTCTCTCTCCTTTCTTTCCCGCCTCTTTCTATCTCCCTGCCCCTCTCTCCCTCTCCCTCTCCCTCGCCCTTTCTCTTTCTTCTCTTATACGTCTCTCTCTACTGTACTCCATTTCTCTCTCTTTCCTCTATTAAGCTCTCGTTCTCTTTCTTCCTTACCCTCTCTCTCTCTTCCTCCCTTTCTCTCATCTCGCTCTGCTCCATCTCTCTTTCTCTCTCTTCACTAATTCTCTAACTCTCCCTCAGACACACACACACACACATATACACAGAGAGAGGCAGGGGAGAGGCAGGTGATAAGCAGGGGAGAGGCAGGGAAGAGCGTCTGCTAAATGACAAAATGTAAGAGGTATGGGAGAGGAAGAGCAGATGCAATGGAGATGTAGAGGCAGGCTCAATAAAGAGGCAGGTGAGAGGCAGGTTGAGAACCAGGGTCAGGGGAGAGGCAGGCACAGGTGACAGGCAGGGGAGAGGCAGGGCAGGGGAGAAGCAGGCACAGGTGACAGGCAGGGGAGAGGCAGGGGAGAGGCAGGGACAGGGGAGAGGCAGGCACAGGTGACAGGCAGGGGAGAGGCAGGGGAGAGGCAGGGACAGGGGAGAGGCAGGGGAGAGGCAGGGGAAGGTGACAGGCAGGGGAGAGGCAGGGGCAGGTGACAGGCAGGGGAGAGGCAGGGGAGGTGACAGGCAGGGGAGAGGCAGGGGCAGGTGACAGGCAGGGGAGAGGCAGGGGAGAAGCAAGAGCAGGAGGTAGAGCAACATGGACACTGGAGACCTGCCCCAAGACCTACGGAATCCAATCTGCTCTGGTCGCCAGGAGCAACAGGGGTCCCCCCCTCCCCCCTATCTCCCTCCTCCCTCCATCACAGTGGCTTTGCCTGTGGCTGAAGGCTTCTTGGATTCTTTCACAGAGACTTCTGGTTGCCAGGAGTGAGGGAGCCCCCGAGAAGCTGTGTGAATGCTTTTCTGGGCTACAGAGAATCAGAAGCGGCTTTTCTCTCCCTCTCTCTCCTTTCATTCCCTCGTTCTCTCTGTCTTTGTCCCTTTTCATTGATTTTGTCTTTCACATGAGTGAAAAGATAACATAGGTTTGTGTCACTACTCTTTATTATTCTCTCCAGCGCCGGAGATGACAACGCCCAATCAGATTGTAGCCATAATCACTTATTACCTTTCTCTTGTGTGTGTTTTTTTGTTTCTAAATGTCTCTTTGTGTTTGTATGTGTACGTGTGTGTGTGTGATTATGATTTTTTGGTTTTGGAAAGTTTCTTTGTGTGTGTCTGTGAACATTTATTTGTTTGTGTGTGTCTTTTTGTGTGTGTGTGTGTGTATGTGCGCACTCATATGTATGTGCCCGTGTGTGTGTATGTATGTGTTGTGGTAACCACTGAGAGTTGCAGGTTTGAGATGCATACAATTTACAAATTCGGAAACGAATAACGAGTTAAAGCCCTGCCACGCATTTACTTGAAAACCAAAAGTTACACAATTCAAGAACAACAAACAATTCAAGAACATTTTTTTTTTAAAGTAGTCCTTCTCTAAGGGAGACAAGCTCCACCCGGATGGGCAACTCTGGTCTGTACGTGAGGCACAAAACTAATTGCGTTATCAGACTGAAGTATTCTTACATGACACCGGTTCCAGGCTTTATCCCCCACTGTCCTTGCTCTGACCCTGGGTCCTGCCAGTGAAGAGGATCTGGAGCCCATAAAGGCACTATCACTTCCTTTAACTTCCCCTGCTGTGAAGTCAACTTCTCCTTTCACTTCTTCTCTGAGGCAGATCCAGAGTCCAAGGTCTGTCGATTTGAGGGCTGTTGTATTGGAGGCCTGTTGATGACGAGAGCTTTTGGGGCTGTTTTTCGGAACACTGTTGTTGATGTGGAGGGCTGTTGTTAGGAACACGGTTGTTGATGTGGAGGGCTGTTGTTAGGAACACGGTTGTTGATGTGGGGGGCTGTTGTTAGGAACACGGTTGTTGATGTGGAGGGCTGTTGGGGATGTGGTTAGGAACACTGTTGTTGATGTGGAGGGCTGTTGTTAGGAACACTGTTGTTGTTGTGGAGGGCTGTTGGGGCTGTTGTTAGGAACACTGCTGTTGTTGTGGAAGGCTGTTGGGGCTGTTGTTAGGAACACTGCTGTTGTTGTGGAAGGCTGTTGGGGCTGTTGTTAGGAACACTGTTGTTGTTGTGGAGGGCTGTTGGGGCTGTTGTTAGGAACACTGCTGTTGTTGTGGAAGGCTGTTGATCTTCAGGGCCCTATTCCATAAAATGAGTTTATCGAATAAGCCAGGCTTATGTCAGTTAGTCAGACTCATTTCCAGTTCATTCGGTTCTATGAAGCCAGCTCAACATAATTCAAATTTAGTTACTATGGCAACTTATGCTTTGAAACTAGCCTGGTCCAGGGCAGGCTAACTGTCAGGCTTAGCACGTGTTGTTGCTTAACCAGACGTTCCTGAAACACTGACCCAAAGGGAAAACGATGATTCACCACTGACTTTCTGGCATGATGCCACTATCAGTTAACACTATTAACACTATCAGTTCAAAATATACATTTATTAAAAATGAACTTAAATACAAAAAACTTATTATGCATTAAACAATGATGAACAATGATTTCAGAATTTAACAAACATAGCTGCGTTAAACTTATGGATATATGGTAGTTTGTGTAATAAAATGTTTAGGCTGATGCTACATCTCAATCTAAATTATCCCAGTATAATTATCATAGCTACATAATAGTTAATAGTAGCCTACAATTGCAAAACTAACCTAAATCCATTTATCTATCCATTTTCTGGACACAAAAACCATGTTAAAAAGTTAGGCTACTGGAAAATGTATTGGTTAATAGTATTTATTTTAAACAATGTCAAAAAAGTCAATTTAGATGTGTTTAGAGGGTGTATGTTTTTTTGATCAATGAAGTAAAGGTCTATAAAAAAGTTCTCACTGTTAAAGCAGATTGGGAACATGCTTGTCCACACTGGTACACAAACAAGCACACACTCACACACACATTGTCTTCTTCTTAGACATTCAGTTGCCTCTGTTGACTCCAAACTCAAAGTGAAAGTGACATATAGATGTTTTGCCACAAAACCCAACAGCACTTGTAAACAGATAACATATCTGAGGTCATCGCTTCTTAGGTGGCTTTATATTCTTAGAACCTTTCATTAAGGGGACTTTTTCCACATTCTTTATCAACCCCCATCAGCCTGAGGAAGTGAAAGTGTGTTTCAACATCTTGTGTGAGTGTGTACCTAAGTGTGTGTTTCAGTTGTCTGTCCCTAGTAGGGGTGTACAGAAATGCCATTATTTGTATCTGTTTACCCAAAAAAGATCAGTATTTTGATGCAAAGCGGATGTGGACAAGTTTAACCTTTATTCGTGTTTCGTGAAAATTTTTCAAGTGAACTGATTTTCTTGTTTGTTAAAAATAGGACCAAGAAGGACCTGGTAAGCTAACCAGTGCTGCCAACCCTTCATCTAACTAACTCTATCTACCGGTAACTATCTAACTAGTTAGCTTGAGACAGATCCCTGCAATTATTTAGCTCGTATTTTTCGCTTTATAAAAATAGTTTTTCACATAGTCTAAGATTGTGAAAGTGATAAAATAATCAGAATCTGAAAATCCCCAAACATCCCTGGTCCCCAGGAAGATGTGCGTGTTTGTGTCGATATTTGCACGCGTCCCTATGTGTGTGAGTGTGTGTGTGTGTGCATTGTTCTTTGATGAGAGGATGAACCGTAACAATACAGTAGCCGTTTACCTGGGGAAGATAGAACAGCTGTGCTCTTGTCTCTCTCAAATCCCAGGAGGACCCTAGAGTTGACCCCCCTCTCTACCTCCCTCTTCACCCCCCTCCCCACCCCCACCCCTCTTCACCCCCCGCTCCCCCCGCCCCTCTTCACCCCCCTGCTCCAGAGGTCACCTGAAGAGAGTGCTCCATGTCTGGTTCAGCCTCCTGGAGAGTTATGTTATGTCATTTGGTTAATCACTCCTCAGATACAAGACACCTCTGGCTGCCTCCTGCCTCCTGCATCTGACTCCACCCCCCCCCCACCCCTCGCTCCAGACATCTGGTAGACATACGCCAAGGGCTCGCAGACAGACTGACAGACAGACAAGTAGAAAGAAGGCAGGCAGACAGGCAGGCACAAAAACAGATAGACAAGTAGACATGCATGCTGATATGCAGGCAGGCAAACAGCTACACAGGCAAGTAGAGAGCCGGCAGGAAGACAGGTTGACAGGTTGAGAGGTTGGCAGGCAGACAGACAGACAGACAGGCAGGCAGGCAGACGGGCAGGCAGACGGGCAGGCAGACAGTCGGGCAGGTGGGCGGGCAGGCAGGCAGGCAGACAGACAGACAGACAGACAGACAGACAGACAGGCAGGCAGGCAGGCAGGCAGGCAGACGGGCAGGCAGACAGTCGGGCAGGTGGGCGGGCGGGCAGACAGACGGACAGGCAGACAGGTGGGCAGACAGACAGACAGGCAGGCAGGCAGGCGGGCAGACGGGCAGGTGGGCAGACAGACAGGCAGACAGACGGGCGGGCAAGAGGCCTCTGGTATCTTCTGCTTCCAGCTCAGGTCATCTCCTTGTTTCTTTTCTTTTCCTTGCGTACGTCCAGCTTGAGCTTTGCAGTGACCTACTTTCATGAGAGCTCAATAGAGCGGGCTGTGCCAGGAACTGCTGGTGCCAGAGCCCACTAAGACAGGCCTGGGGACAGGCCTACATGGCGTGAGAATGGAGGATCCCCAGCCTGGTTCAGTTCAGCCCAAACGGTCTGCTCTGCTTTGGCCTGGCCTGGTCTGGTCTGTCTGTGTGTCTCAAGGATAAAAGAGACTACTAATAATGCGAGCCTACTCTACTCTAATCTACTGCTCTGCTCTATGTTGCTCGTTTCAAATCCACCCTGCTCTGCTCTCTCCGGCAATTAACGTGGCAGTCTTGAAACACAGCAAGCTTCGTATGCATACGAGGTGGGAAAAGAAGACGTGTAAATTACAGGATGTTTTATATTGGGCTCTCAGCACAGTTTATGGATGTTCTGCCCTCTCCCGAGCTCCTCTAAACCCAGAACATGCCTCCTGTGGCTGGCTGCCTGGCCGGCCAGCTCCCCTCTGCAGCTTCATGGAAAACCTGAATCATTACCACCACAGCCTGGCGCGCACACATGCACACACGCTTGTATCACACACACAAACACCCACACACACTCGTATCGCACACACACACACACACACTCACACACACACACACACACACACACTTGTACCAGACACACACACAGTCACACACAGACATACCTGACATACACACACACTTGTATCGCACACACACTCACACACACACACACACTCGTACCAGACGCACACACACCAGACATGCACGCACCTAATGCTGGTGGAAAGCAGATGTGGACAGACAAAGTTCAATCTTGAATGCTGTGGCCTTGCTCCTGAGTCCCTGATCATACTCTGGTCTCCACTTCCTGCTCCAGGGAGCACTTCCTGTACCAGGCAGTGTGGGTGGAGCCAGGGGGTGTGTCCTAGACTCCTGGCTAATGAGGAGCTGTGTCAGTGAAGCAGCTCTCCAGGCCGTCTGCCAGCATCTTTAAAAGAAGCTCTTTAATGGGCCTTTCCACCGAAACCCAAAGCTGAAACATCTGCTAGCGTCCATACCCTCTTCATCTCCATGCCCTCTACTGTATAAACAGGGAGTCCTCCACATTGTTTTCCTCCTCTTCCTCCTTTATCCAGACGTTGTGTCTGAGTTTGGATCCAAACAGCACCTCTCTCAGGGCCATGCAGTGGTTGGGTGTCCCTCTTCTTCCCCCTCCCCACTCTCCTCCTCGTCCTCTTGCACTTCCCTTTCCACCCTCCTCTTCCTCATTCCCCTCCTAGGTCTCTGTCGACAGGAGAGGTTGGGAGCAGAGCCGGAGAGAGACAGCTAGTCATTGTCCAGCACTGGGTCCTTAATTCCCAGTGTGTGACAGAGCCGAGGCTGCCTCGGGTGTCCGTTTAACTGCCTGATAATAAAACCACTGTGTTCTGGTAGAAGCCCCAGGTCCTTCAATGAGGAGGAGGAGGAGAAAGTGAGAGACAGAGAAAAAGAGAGGGGAAGAGAGAGTGTGACTATGAGGGGGAGGTGAGGAGGAAGAGAGAGAGAGAGAGTTTATGCTTTTGTGTTCCTCTCTTTTAATGAGACATTTTATTGCAACCCTGTTAATAGGCCTCTTCCTGGCCGCTGGCCCTTGGTGTATGGAGTGTTGCTCTGTATTCTGACTGCTGTCTCATAGAACACATATACTGTTGAGACTCAGCAACAGACTGACCAGAATGATAAGTTCCACTCAAGTGCAACCTCAAAGAGTAATAAACTCTTATACTGAAATGACTTGAAGTCCAATAAAAGAGACAGAGACACGGACACAGACAGGGAGAGATACAGAGACAGGGACAGACATAGACAGACAAAGACAGGGACAGAGACAGGGACAGAGACAGGGACAAGGACACAGACAGAGACAGAGACAGAGACAAGGACAGGGACAGAGACAGAGACAAGGACAGAGACAGGGACAGAGACAGGGACAGAGACAAGGACAGAGACAGGGACACAGACAGGGACAGAGACAGAGACAGAGACAAGGACAAGGACAGAGACAGAGACAGGGACAGGGACAGAGACAAGGACAGAGACAGGGACAGAGACAAGGACAGGGACAGGGACAGAGACAGAGACAGAGACAGAGACAAGGACAGAGACAGGGACACAGACAGGGACAGAGACAGAGACAGAGACAGAGACAAGGACAGGGACAGGGACAGACAGAGACAGACAGAGACAGACAGAGACAGACAGAGACAGACAGAGACAGGGACAGAGACAGGGACAGAGACAGGGACAGACTCTCCCAGACTGTGGCAGATTTGTTTGGAGGTTCAGCATGTCGCAACAGCTCTTTCAGGGAAAAAACCCCAGACTTTGTGTCTGAGTTTGGAGGCAAACAGATCCCTCTCAGGGCCGCTGTGTTTGGGTGTTCTGTTCCTATTGATTACCTGGTTGTGAGAGACGAGACAGTAGAAGAGGGATGGAGAGAGGGAGGGATGGAATGAGGGAGGGAGGGAGGGATGGATGAGGACTGTGTGTGGTGGACGGAGGCAGCCTGTGGACAGCTGGACCACCAGGTCAAGTTTCTCCTCCCAGAGAGGCTGAAATTTCAGCCTCCGAATATCGAGGGTAATAAACGAGTGGGCTCTCAAAACAACCCCTCCATGTGGGTTTTCCCGCCCTTTTCTTGTTTTTCTTCTCCTTCGCTCCGCCGTTTCTCCACACCGAGGCTGAGAGCAGCCTGGCGGAGATGGGAAACCTGATTATGTCCAAATATTTCTCCCCAAACACACTTTAATGGGAGTAGTAGAACCTCTGCACCCTCTGCTATGCTGACATTATGAAGAATCAGCAGTGGTCACAGCTGTTCTTGATGCTGTGTGTGTGTGTGCGTGTGTGTGCATGACTCCAGTCATGGTCTTCCTGGTCTGGACTCAGCCTCCTGTGGTCGACCAGGAGAGGAGATGAAGCTTGGGTGAATCACGCCTGGAGCTGGTGCTGTGGTGTGGGCCAGGGGTGGAAGAATGGGGTTTGGGTCTGGGCCAGGAAATACAACTGGGCCTGGGCCTGGGCCTGGGCCTGGGCTTGGGCCTGGGCCTGGACGTAGGCCTGGGCCTGGGCCTGGGCCTGGGCCTGGACTTGGGCCTGGGCCTGGACGTAGGCCTGGGCCCGGGCCTGGGCCTGGGCCTGGACTTGGGCCTGGGCCTGGACTTGGGCCTGGGCCTGGACTTGGGCCTGGGCCTGGGCCTGGGCCTGGGCCTCGCATTGGGGTTGGGGTTGTTGCCTGGGTGGAGTTCTGAGGTGTATGAAATTCAGAGAATGGTTATACAGCCTCATTGCTGACTCAGACCAGAGTGCTGGGTCAGATTTGACTGGCTGGACCACTGACTGGACCACAGGCTAAGAGGATGAAACTGAGAAGAGTTTTTTAGTCTTCACCTGGTGTGTACCTTTTTTTGTGTGGAGTGAAGGGACAATGTTGGAGTGTATGTAGAAACCAGATGGAAACTGTAGAAACCAGGCAGAAAAGTCATCCTAGTTCCATCTTCTCAGCCTGTGCTCCAGTCAGTGGTCCAGCCTGTCAAATCTGACACAGCACTCCTGTATGAGTCAAACATGAGCAGACAGCAAAGAGAATGTGAATGAGACAGTAGGGGAGTGTCTGTGTGTGTGTGTGGCTCCCTCTTTCTGCCTCTCTCTCTTCCCATTCTCTTTCTCTCTTTACCCCCACTCCTATATCTCTCCCTCTCTCTTCTCCCTCTGTCTTCCTCTCTCTTCCCCCGACTGTTTCCTTCTCTTTCCCCTCCTCCACTCTCTCTTCCCTCGCTCCCTCTCTCCTGATGAATGGAAGGTATGATTTCCCCATGGCCTCCCTGTGCTTCTCTCTGGAGCCTTCAGCAGCTGAACAAACAACCTCCGACTCCGGCTCTGCCTGAACAGAGCTGCACTCCTACACACACACACACACACACACACACACACACACACACACACACACACTCAGAAGAAGGGATTGTGGTCAGGTCTGGGGGGGTGGTCGGATCAGTAGATGCAGAGTCAGGTCCAGCTGTTCTGGCCTACCCATCCACACCACGCTTAGAAACCTGTGGTAGGAAAGAGAGGGAAAGGAAGAGAGAGGCAGGCATCTAAAGCGGAGAGGGAGGCAGATGGGGGAAGGTGTGGTTTCGAGACCCTCCAGCTGTGACGCAGGTCCAGGTGCATTGTGGGAATCTGCAAGGGTCTTCCCAGCATATTGGGGTGCTGTGGTGATTTAGAAGGGGTTAGATCTGAGATGCAACCAGCCAAGCAGCCAGTGAGAGAGAGGGAGAGAGAGAGGAAGAAAGAGAGAGAGAGAGAGAGAGAGAGAGAGAGAGAGAGAGAGAGAGAGAGAGAGAGAGAGAGAGAGAGAGAGAGAGAGAGAGGGAGAGAGAGAGAGAGAGAGAGAGAGAGAGAGAGAGAGAGAGAGTGTGTTGAGGCTGTTGGTCCTGCTTGTGGGATGATGTGAAATACACAGTGGAGCACTGAAGGCTTGACAGCTCTTTAACGACCTGCAGGCGTTGTAATTCAGCCCCCGCACCCCACCCCCCAGCCCCCCGTGCACCGAGGCAGCCAGAACATTCCTCACACATCTGGCCCCCAAGTCTCTCTCTCCCTTTCTCTCTCTATCTCTCCTCCTATTTCTCACTATCTTTCTTTCTTCCTCGCTCCATTTCTCATTCTTTTTCAACTGCCTTTCCCCTCTCTCTCCCTTCCTCAACCACTCCCAACACCCCATGCCACAATTACCCACAACCCTCTGTTCTCCTTTTCTCTTTTGTTTTATGGCCCTTGACCCCCCCCCCCCCCCTCCCATGCACAGACCATAAAGGAGTGCAGTGCAGCAACGTCAGAGTAGTCCTTATTTAGCAGGGAAGACTTTCTGTGTCATCCACACACGCCAGGGGTCAGAAACTTGGAGTTAACACTCGGAGCCGACACTGGGGCAGATGCTGGGATAGACACAAGAAGCTGACATGGAGCTGACACAGGGAGCTGAGACACAGAACTGACATGGAGCTGACACAGTGAGCTGACACAGGGAGCTGACACAGGGAGCTGACACAGGGAGCTGAGACACAGAACTGACATGGAGCTGACACAGGGAGCTGACACAGGGAACTGACACAGGGAGCTGACACAGGGAGCTGACACAGGGAGCTAACACACAGAACTGACATGGAGCTGACACAGGGAGCTGACACAGGGAAGCTGACACAGGGAGCTGAGACACAGAACTGACATGGAGCTGACACAGGGAGCTGACACAGGGAGCTGACACAGGGAGCTGACAGGGAGCTGAGACCAGAACTGACATGGAGCTGACACAGGGAGCTGACACAGGGAACTGACACAGGGAGCTGCACAGGAGCTCACACAGAATGACAGGAGCTGACACAGGGAGCTGACACAGGGAGCTGACACAGGGAGCTGAGACACAGAACTGACATGGAGCTGACACAGGGAGCTGACACAGGGAACTGACACAGGGAGCTGACACAGGGAGCTGACACAGGAGCGACACACAGAACTGACATGGAGCTGACACAGGGAGCTGACACAGGAGCTGACACAGGGAGCTGACACAGGGAGCTGAGACACAGAACTGACATGGAGCTAAAACATTTCTTTAAGGAATGTTGTTCATGATGGTGAAGTAGTACAGTGTGTGAGTTAGATATGTGCAAGTGTGAGTATGTGTGAGTGCGTGTGTGTGAATGTATGTGTGGTTATGAGTGAACGCGTGTGTGAGTGGGTGTTTGTGCGTAACAGGTCATAGGTCAGAGATGAGTGGGTCAGAGAGGCCAGCTGACCACATGTTAAAGTGTCTGTGTCAGGCACGCATCTTAGGCTTCAAACAGGAAGTGAGATTGCAATCCCAGGCCTTAAACAGGAAGTGAGGGCGCATGCAAGGGCGCATGCAGACAGGAAGGGCCTTTGTTGTTGCTCCCCGACAGGAAAGGCATTGTTGAGAGTAGAGGGCCAAGAGTGTTTACTAGGTGCTGTCTTAGGCCTCCTCTCTCCTCTCCTCTCCTCTCCTCTCCAGTTGTAATCTGTCATGGAATAGTATTCTACTAACAGACATTGGGACAGCTGTTTTGCTTTCAAACTCCCATGACCTGCTCTGCAGCTTGAAAATGTCCTTGATCACAGAAAGAGCAAGGGACGCTGGAGCAACCAAAGTGGACTGAAGGAAAGTATGTAAACAGACGTCCGGAAGAGAGAAGATGCATAGTAATTGTTCAGTCCCTCTCTTGCCCTCTGCTGCATCCAGGCTGCACAGACCTCCCTCCCAGCCCTCCCAGCCCTCCCAGCCCTCCCAGCCCCGCCCTGTCTGTCTGTCTGCCTGGCTGGCTGCTCAGCCCCCCCGACCCCCACACAAACACCCCTCAGCACCCCCAAGCGTCTTCCACCGCAAATCCACTCCGTCTGCATTCAATAGAAATGGAAATTTGAGGCCCTCCTGCCCACTGTCTCCCCCCCCCCTCTGTCCCCACCCCCCATCTCCTCCTCCTCCTCCCCCCAGTGTGAGCCAGGATGTTATGAGAAGCGGGATATTGCTCTTAATGGATTCCAAACGCCACAAACGTTTATTAGGAAGTGGGGCATTGTAAAAAAAAAAAAACGGTAGGAGGGGTGGTGGCGGGTGGGGGTGTGGCGGTGGTGGCGGGGGGTGGGGGGGTTTAGGAAAGGGTTTGTGGGGGCGGTGGGGAAGGGAGTTTTTGTTTTTGTTTTTCTTGGGGGGGGGGGGGGGGGGGGGGAGAAGGCTGCGGGGGAGTTCACTTAATATTTTCTCAGATGTACTAGCCCTGGTCTGGGGTAAGCTAATATCCTCTGCTTAATGTGAAGGACCTGTTAGAGTTTTATTTTTAGTCTGGATTTTGGAGGTTGTGGTTGAAGATTTTTCTAATCAAGTTAACTGTTGTTTTTTAATAGGGGGCCCCGCCCAGCAGAGCCCATTGGAAGGGGACTGGTAGGGCCTGAAGAGTGTGGGCCCGACTGGTCATGTGCCCCTGGCCTGGACCGCTGGTGAGAAGAGGCATGGCTAAACAGTGCAGGCCGCACGTACGTCAAGTAACGCAAAGGCCTGTAATTGGACATGAGAAGTATAATTAGATCAAAAGGGGGAATGCACGTAAAAATGTGTGTTTGTGTACATGCAGCTTTTTGCTTCCTGTGTGAATGAAGTCACATAATTGCATTAGCCTGGTTCTGGGAAGAGAAGAGGGAGTTGTTCTCAGTGTGTGACTACAGTGGAGTCATCTCTGTATCAATCATAGGTCTGTCATTGTCCGGTCTGGTCTTGTTTGGTTTGGTCTAGTCTGGTATGGTGTGGCATGGTTTGGTTGGTGTGATGTGATTTGGCCTGGTCTGGTGTGGACTGGCCTCACCTGTTCTGGTCTAGTCTAGTTGGGTCTGGTCTGGTCTGGTCTTGTTCAGTCCAGTCGTGTAGTCTTGTCCAGCCAATTCTAGTTTCGTTGAAATTTCAGTTCAGTTCAGGTCTGTTAACTCATCCCTCTGAAGAGAGCTGAGTCAGTGATGAAAAAAGAGAAGAAAGGCATCATGGAAGCAGAGGATGATGTGTTTGAGGAGGTTAGAGAGGTCAGACATCTGTCAACATGTCGACCTATTGACCAGTATTTAACTCAATGTGTACGTGTGTCAAACAGCAACTGTGTAACCCGTGTGTGTATGTGTGTGTTACGTGTGACCAGTGTGGGCCTTCTGTGTGTACGGATTTGCGCTGAAAGGAGAAGGAACATGATGAATAGGATTGAATGCCTGCCCAATGGAGCCTTCAGTTAAGGCAGTTGTCCTGGGTGATCTATGTGTGTACATGTGTTTGTGTGTGTGTGTGTGTGTGCGTGTGTATTCAGGGCTTCCATCCCTGCGTCAGAGGCCCTAATTTGGCCTTCTCTCCACAAAGCCTCCCTTTGATGTCCAGCAGCGTCCTGCCTCGCTCCACAATCAAATCTGAGTTAGCCTCTCTTGAATGCATTAGGCTTTAATAGTGTTATTGATCAGGCTGCCATAATCCTGCAAGCCCCCTTTTCAGCTCGGCTCTCCGCCCCCTCCTTGGAAGTCAACCAGTGGACTAGAGCGGAGCTGTGGGACCCCACCGTATAAGGGCCTCACTTCCTGTCTGCTCTGTTATCAAGGTTAGATATGACGATAACTGATGGAGATGGGATGAGGGATGAAGCTTGTTGGTTCACACGCCAGGGTTTAGGTTGTGAGACCCTGGGTGGTGTCCCTGAGATGTCAGGTGTTCTACACAGTGTGTGTGCTTGAGGTGTCAGGTGAGGAGGAGTAAGAGTGTAACTTTGTGTGTGTGGGTCTCTCTCTCCTTTCACTTTCTCCCTCTCTCTCCCTCCCTCTCTTTCCCTCTCTCTCTCCTTCCCTCCTTCCCTCTCTTCTCTCTCTCTTTCTCTCTCCCTCTCTTTCTCTCCCTCTCTCCTCTCTCCCTCTCCCTCTCTCTTTCTCTCCCTCTCTTCTCTCTCTCTCCCTCTCTCCCTTTCTTGTCTCGCTCTCTCTCCCTTTCTTCTCCCTCTCTTCTCTCTCCCTCTCTCCCTCTCTCTTTCTCTCCCTCTCTTCTCTCTCTCTCTCTCTCTCTCTCTCTCTCTCTCTCTCTCTCTCTCTCTCTCGGTAGGAACAGAGGAGCACATTGGGGGGGGGGGGGGGGGGAAGGGGGGGGGGCGGGTTGTTGCAGTTCTTCAAAATGTGACCTCCTCCCCTAGAATTGGATGTTAACCCTCCACCTCCCCCGCCCCCCCCCCCAACCCACCCAAGTCTTCTTGATGATGCCCCTTGATGATGTGTGTGTGTCTGTGTATGGAAGGGGGGGGGGGGGGCTTGAGAGAGAGTAGGATGGGGAAAGAAAGACAAAGAACAGTCTGGTGTAATCCTTCTCATTTGGGATTATCAAAGTCTAAATCCTCGTTCCGGGATTATCGGGGGCCAACACTGCTTCTTAGCGACTCCAGGGTGCTATGATCTCATCGCCATGGATACACAGAGACGAAGAACTCTGCTTTCCGCCAAGTTTCTCAACATACTCTTAGTCTGGATACTGTGCTGTGAGGGGAAAGAATGATTTTAGCAGAGGGCTTCATCCAATGTGACATACAAATAGAGAATACGGAAAGTACATAGCTGGTGAATAAGGGTCACAAGTGCATTATAGTTCTAACAGTAATTTGGTGCTCAGAGCAGTCTGTATTTTACCAGGCAGAGTGCAAAGCAGGCCTTTCAAGTTTTATGGGCAGACAGCTCTCAACTCTACAGAAAACTTCCCTCCGTATGCCTGCGCCTCGTCCAAAGTGATCCCTTACTGCTCAGTGTGACAAATACAAGGTGTTGCGTGAGAAATGGTTGAGAGATGTGATTCGCCATGAGACTTGACAGCCCTGGTGCAAAGTAACCACATCTCAGCTAGCAGGCACGATGCAACGACTGCAACGTCTCACCTCCAGAGATTTGGCGGTGTTCACAATCTGTTGACAAGGGGGAGAGGAGGAAGTGAGGTAAGAGATGAACCTCCAGATGGGACTGGGATCTGGTATGGTGGGTTCAAACAGAGACCAGATGACATTCGGTCTGGTCTGGTTTGGTTTGTTTCCTCATAGTTCTCTGGTTCGAACCTGCAAAAGGAGCTAGGTCACATCAACCTCTAAAAGGAGGTTGGACACACACACACACACACACATCCTGGGGATAAGCACTCTTCAGCCAACGGTGGTTCTGTTAATGTGATATGCCCCACACCCAGAATGCACTGCTCTACGTATTGTGAGTGGTAGCTATTCTTGGAAATGACACCGTTTTCCACTGCGACTGGTTGTAGCCGATTTCCAGGTGTTTCCTCGTTTGTCCAGGTGCCATTCTCTGCTGTCTCTCCACTCTCCACTCTCAAATAATAAGGTACTACTGGGAACCAAGCACTAGACAACCTGGTTCATTGTTGACATTGCAGAACTCTTTTCAGGTCAGAAAGAATCATTTCAAACAACACCCAGCATTACACAACCTAGAGTCTGGATAAGGGCGTCTGGTAAATGACTAAATGTGGAGTTCATCTTTCTTCTTCTGCTCTTTTCTGTTTGAGGGTTTTAGACTGAGAGAGTCGTGTGCATGTGTGGCACACGCCGGCAGTGATATGTGTGTGCGTGTCTCCGACTGACAGCTGTCAGCATGAACCAGACCCAAAGACAGATGACTAGTGTGACCGGCAGTTTATTGGACGAGGCACAAAGATGAGGAGAACCCTGGAGAGAGACGAAGGCGACAGAAGAATTAAGCTCACGGGGCTAAACTGTTTTGTTGAGCAGGTAAGGAGTCCTTTACCATGTTCAAGGCTGGACAGTGAGTAACTGAGGTGTGTGCTGAAGTGCTGGGGGTGCTTGCTGATGAGCTGATGAAGAACAGGTGACGGTCATTAGTACTCAGTACACAGTGTGAGCGCTGTGGTGGAATGACTGTGGAAACCAGTGTGGGCATGACAACAGCTGTGTGCGTCATGGGTGAACAGGTATGAATACAGGTATGCTGAATGACTCACTGGAGAGTGTCTCCACTGGCCTGCCGACTTGCGTTCTTGAGTGTTTTTGCAATGACTTCTGGGCAATCAGATGCGTTCTCGCTGACCAAATGTAACAGCTGATGCATCCTCGATAAAAGGGGCGGACCAAGAACACTTCTGGGTATTTTTGGCAATCTCTGTGACTTGTGTTCTTTGAATTGGAACCGTACTTTGGCAATGAAAGATGACGTCAAACGAGTTTGCAAGGACACAAGAACGGAAAAAAACCTGGAGAGAGAGAGAGAGAGAGAGAGAGAGAGAGAGAGAGAGAGAGAGAGAGAGAGAGAGAGAGAGAGAGAGAGGGGGGGAGAGGGAGAGGGAGAGGGAGAGGGAGAGGGAGAGGGAGAGGGAGAGGGAGAGGGAGAGGGAGAGAGAGAGAGAGAGAGAGAGAGAGAGAGAAGCAGTGGGAGTGGAATAGGGTAGAGAGAGAGGTACGACAGGTGAGGTAGAAACAGAGATGCACTTTCTACTACACTGCCAACATTACAGAAATACCAGACAGCATTTCTTTAATAAATTTGAAACCCTTATAGAGTATAGAGATAAATTCAGTTTGGGTTTTTTACCACTATACCTCGATTTGATTAAAGGCGCCTAAATAAAGAGACATACTGATGACCTCTGACCCACATGTTAACCAACCTCCACCACTGACATGGTATAAAGCAGGAGTGCTTTAAACAATCCTGGACCAGAATCTGTTCACAATCCAAACCTATCTTCTCTCCATCTGTCTCTCTGCTGGACACCACTTTAAAGCCTTGGAACGGGAAGTTGGAATCCAAACTATTTCACTCTCCTCCTGTGACATGTAATGTGCTGTGTTGTTTTCTGTTCTGATGTGAGCGCTGTCGAGGAGAGAGAGAGAGAGAGAGGTAGGTAGGTAACCTGAATGCTGAATGGGTCCTCTGATTTCTGATTTCATCTGTTGCTCTGTCTCGCTATCTTCCCTTCTCTTACTCTCTTATTCTCTTTCCCCTTGCTCACTGTCCTTTTCTCTCACACACTCCTTTGTTTCTTTCTTTCCATCTGTTTTCTCCGCCACAGTGGCGGCGCTTTGGCTTTGTTACCCATAATGCTTCACGGTGAGCTGTGTACCCCGCCCACCCCATCCACCCAGCTCTCTGAAGGCCACGGTCTCTCGCGGTGCGTCCGGATGCTATCAGAGCATGGCTCTCCGTCTGGGTTTGATCTCTGCAGACTCACCGTCACATCCTGTACCCTCGTGCCACGCGTGCTGCTCAGACAGACAGGCGGACAGACTGAGAGACAGACAGACTGGCAGACAGACAGACAAACAGACTGGCAGACAGACTGAGATATATATAGGCAGGCAGGGAGGGAGGCAGGAAGACAGGGAGACAGCCAGGCAGACAGCCAGGCAGACTGCCAGGCAGACTGAGAGAAAGACAGCCAGGCAGACTGAGAGACAGACAGCCAGGCAGACTGAGAGACACTGACAGGTAGATAGACAGGCAGGCTGGCTGCAGGTAGACAGACAGGCTGGCTGGCAGACAAATTGGTTGACAGAAAAAAGACAGAGGACACATAGACATGGGATGGTGGGGGGGGTCTGAGGGACTGTGGCGTGACTGGCCTGCTGTTATCCAGGAGTGTACTCTGTGAGAGGAGATGGTTTAGGGGACTTTAGAGGGTGTGTGTGTTGGGTGGGGGGGGTTGTATGGGGAGGTAACAGGAGGAACTTTGTGCAAATGTAGATAGGCTCTTTGAATTCTATTGCCTGCCCTGACTTTGATGTGGTCAAAAAGAGTTGAATACAGACTAACTTTCACCCCCCCCCCGTCTCTACCCTATTCCACTCCCACTGCTTCTCTTTTTTTTTTTTCTCTCTCTTTCTTTCTTTCTTTCTTTCTTATCTCTCTCTCTCTCTCTCTCTCTCTCTCTCTCTCTCTCTCTCTCTCTCTCTCTCTCTCTCTCTCTCCTCTCTCCTTTCACTGACAGAACAAACCCCTACACTACACCCACAAACCCACGCGCTACCTTCACACACACACACCCACACTACTTCTACACACCACTACCTCCACACACACATTACCTCCACACCTCATCACCTCCACGTCTCCACTGTTCTGTCTGTCTCTCTTTTTCTCTCTCTCCCTGACCAGAGAAAAATAATTGACAAAAACAACACAAGTGTCAAACATAAAGGGGTTAAAAAAAAGGCAAGAGGCATGTGGAAAAAAAACTGATAAAAGTGGGAGAGAAAAGAGTGATGGGCTAATTATTATTTCTTTTTTTTCTTCCAGAGCTTAATTAAACTGGAGTGGCTTTCAAAGCCTGTTGAATGGTTCCTCACAGCTTTCCACTGACTGTGTCATGCATTTGGTTCCTCACCGCTTGTTTTTCATGAGTGTGCAAAAGGACTGAGGGGGGGAGAGGCTCTCAGCCTCTTTGTGAGGCTGAGTGAAGGCTGGAGGCAGCTTCTGGGGCAAGGCGTTTGTTCCAAACAAAGCATGGGAGGACAGAAGGAGAGGTTGAAGGAGAGTTGCAGAGGGAAACGCGAAACACCAGCGTTGGTGGTTGACGTATGGATGCCGAAGTGAGTGAGCGGATAAAAGAGTAGGTTTAGAGGAGAAAAGTGTGCTTGTTCTGGTGTTATGGAGATGACAGGGTGGGTAGGAGGGGATAGAAGGGCGTGGAGGAGAGGAAGCATGATGGAGGAGAGCAGAGGATGGGGGAAGAGAGGATGGGGGGAAGAGAGGACGGGGGAAGAGAGGACGGGGGAAGAGAGGACGGGGGAAGAGAGGGAACGGGGGAAGAGAGGAGAGGAGTGGAGGGGTCTGAGGTCAGATGTTTTCTCCAGATCGTGAGATGCTGGGACGAAACACTTCAGACTTCAGCAACAGAGCCAGAGATGGAGGGAAGCTGTGGGGGGGGGGGGAAGAAGAAAGGTGTGTACAGTTTCTCTCCACACACACTACTTCCCTAGGTACATCCTCTCTCTCTCCCTCTCTCTCCAATCCCCCCCCCCCCCTGCTTCCCAACCTCCCACTCCACATACCTACACATCTTACCTACGTCATCTTCTCTGCTCTCAACCCCCACAAACCCTCCACACTTCCCTCCCTCTCTCCCCTCTCTTCCTCTCCTCCCTCCTTCTCTTACTGTGACTCTTAGAGGTAAGCCAAGTCAGGAGTTTCAGGACCTAAATGTCATTTGGTAAATGAGATATTTAGTGCTGTCCATCCCTTTTCGGAAGCTCAACTGGGACTGCTGCCGGAACAATGCAGCAGTGTGCCAGGGGCTGGGGCTGGGCTGGGGCTGGGGCTGGGGAGGGGGCTGGGGCGGGGGCTGGGCTGGGGCTGGGGCTGGG
The DNA here is from genome assembly GCA_023658055.1 of Thaleichthys pacificus. Classification (NCBI taxonomy): domain Eukaryota; kingdom Metazoa; phylum Chordata; class Actinopteri; order Osmeriformes; family Osmeridae; genus Thaleichthys; species Thaleichthys pacificus. The sequence continues at coordinate 16,224,256 of CM042866.1, read as the reverse complement.
GAGGGGGCTGGGGCGGGGGCTGGGTGGGGGGCTGGGTTGGGGGGGGGGGGAGGGGTTAATGGGACAGGGATACCCCAGTTGGTGTGAGGGGTCACCATGGACTGAGAGCACAGGAGGGAAATCGCATTGATTATGTCATGACGCAAGGGAGGGAAAGAGAGAGAGAGAGAAAGGTTTGTGTGTAGCTGGAGGGAGGTGGGAGAGTAGAAGAGGGGGGTGAGAAAGAAAGAGAGAGAGAAATACAGTGAGAGTAATGAATGGAGAAAAATAGAAAGAGAGAGCAGGTAGAGAGACAGACAGACAGAAATACAGTGAGAGTAGAACAAAAGAGAGAGATTCTGAGGTAGAGAGAGAGTGAGAAAGAGGCGGAATAAGAAAAAAAGAGAGAGAATGAGTCAGAGAGAGCAAGAAAGAGAGAGTGACAGAGAGAGAGAGGAGGGCAGGGAAGAGTTAAGTGTGTTTCCTGGAGGAGTATAAATGAAAAGCGTCTTGTAATCTCATTGCAGGAATGCAGTCAGTGTACACTGGTCACCACTCCCTGAGCCCTGGACCCACTTCACTCTCTCAGCACTCACAAAGACACCTTTGTTCTCCCAGGATCTAGAAAAGCAGCGCTCTGTCACTCCCTCCCTCCTCTCTCTCTCTCTCTCTCTCTCTCTCTCTCTCTCTCTCTCTCTCTCTCTCCTCTCTCTCTCTCCTCCTCTCTCTCTCTCTCTCTCTCTCTCTTTCTCTCTCTCCTCTGTCACTCCCTCCTCTCTCTCTCTCTCTCTCTCTCTCTCTCTCTCTCTCTCTCTCCCTCCTCTCTCTCTCTCTCTCTCTCTCTTCTCTCTTTCTCTCTCTCCTCTGTCACTCCCTCCTCTCTCTCTCTCTCTCTCTCTCTCTCTCTCTCTCTCTCTCTCCCTCCTCTCTCTCTCTCTCTCTCTTTCTCTCTCTCCTCTGTCACTCCCTCCTCTCTCTCTCTCTCCTCTGTCACTCCCCTCTTTCTTTTCTCTCTCTCTCTCTCTCTCTCTCTCTCTCTCTCTCTCTCTCTCTCTCTCTCTCTCTCTCTTTCTCCCTCCTCTCACTCTGTCTTGCCCTCTCATTTCTCCTCTACCAACATCTCCATCTACTTACATATATATCTACATCTGCATACATCTGTATCTACCTACATCTCTGTCTACATACACCTCTCTATGCTTACATCTTTATGTACCTACATACAGTATATGTATAGCTACATCCATATTTAGATACATCTCCATCTACCTACATTTATATCTACATCTCTATCTATATACCATTGTAGGGGGTTAAATATTGGCCAACCAACCAAAACTAATTCCCCTATGGTTTAAAGGAAGATGGGAATGTATTACAGTAACATGAACCAAATGATGTAAATACCAATGAAATTACAGTTATTTGACTCTATGGTTAAATCAGAGCAAGAATGGTGAAAGTAAGGTTAAAATGAAATATACATTTAATAACATTGCAAATGAATGAAATCAATTACAAGACAAATATGTTACAAAACTGAAGGTTAAGTCTTACCTACTCTACCATGATCATTGTAAATCAGAGAGACAGCAAGATGTGAGGAAGGAGAAGGAGTAGGACAAGCCAGAGCTGAGGAGAAGGTCTTAGGAGATGAACAAACCACAGAACAATACATTCAAATCCCTTTAATACACAATAACAACCAATCAGACCACTTCTTGACCCTTACTTATCAACATATGACTAGGCAATGCTACAGCAAGTCACACAATGAGGTGTGAGAGCCATCAAGTTGACACCCAGCCTTACACCATGCATCTACATACACATCTCCAACCACAGTCATCTCTATCTTCATACAAGCTGTAGAAATGTCGGTATGGAAACCATAAGTAGCCAGGACTCTTCACCGACAACACACTGAGACACTGGGTCCTCTGACTGCAACAACCACCTCTCTCACTCGCCGCTTAGGCCAGCTAGCTTTCGATGGCACAGGTGGGCAGCGTTTTGCACAGAGGATGGAGTTCCAGATGATCCAACTTGGTTACACACTGTGTGTTTGTGTTGGGGGGGGGGGGGGGGGGGGGGGGGAGTTGAGGTCAGGGGAATGTGCTTACACTGCAGAAAGACATAGACACACAGGTAGTGCTGATAGACAAATTGGTTGGCCAAAGACACACACTAACACACTCACACACACACACACACACAACACTGATGTATGTTCCCCAAGAGAGAAAGACAGGCAGGCACAAGTACACACAAAGGCGCACACACACACCTATTCCTTGGTGCATGGCAAAACCTTGTGCAATATGTTGATTTTTCCCACAGCGTAAAGCAGAACTGAAGTAATCAGGATTTCTTCTGTGTTCGTCGACCTGCCTGTGGAGTTCAGGGAGTGGGTCTGTGCCTGGAGCCAGCTCAGGGTTGTCACCGTGAGAGAGCGACTAACCCTGCGACCGCAGCTGTGTGCGTGTCTGGTCCTGTCTCGGAACATTCAGAGAATCAGGGCATCACCTCCATCACATCTTATCAAGCCTGTCAGAGGGCCTCTGATGCAAGGCCACCTTGCGCAATCAGAGAAATCCACACACCCACGCACACACACACTCACACACACACAGAAATGCACACACCTCTGAACACATGACTGACTGCCTGTCACCAGGTTTTTTCTGTGAGGCTTGTCTCCCAGGCATAGAGGAGGTCCTCCCAGTCTTTTCTCAGACCTGCCACAGCCTGTCTGAGCCCTGGAGCCTGTAACAGCATTGAGACTGGAGCTGGGGCTGGGGCTGGGGCTAGTAACACTTCCAATAGAAAATGCAATAGTTCCAGGGTCCTGCATGACAGCAGACAGGCTGGAGGTGCAGAGGTGATCTGATATGTGTTCAGGGCAGGAAAACACACTCAGAAATGTTCCCCAACTCAAAACCATTTCCATTCCAAGTAGAGGTTAGTGAGTGCAAGCAGCTTTCAAGGTGTGAATGTGTGTGTGTGTGTGAGAGAGAGAGAGAGAGAGAGAGGAGAGAGAGAGAGAGAGAGAGAGAGAGAGAGAGAGAGAGAGAGAGAGAGAGAGAAGAGAGAGAGAGAGAGAGAGAGAGAGAGAGAGAGAGAGAGAAGAAAGAGGGGAGTGACAGAGGAGAGAGAGAGAGAGAGAGAGGAGGGAGTGACAGAGGAGAGAGAGAAAGAGAGAGAGAGAGAGAGAGAGAGAGAGAGAGAGAGAGAGAGAGAGAGAGAGAGAGAGAGAGAGAGAGAGAGAGAGAGAGAGAGAGAGAGAGAGAGAGAGAGAGAGAAAGCATGACATATTAAGCCAGATGCACACACTGATTTTATCAGTGATTCACCTTAGCTCATACACATTGTTCAACACAAACACACACACACACCATACTACGGATGTCAACCGTTAAACATGAAAAAGATGAAATAAACGAGTAATACGAATGCGAAAGAGAGAGCACAGCAATAACATTGCAACATGATATCAAGCAGACACAAAGATATGAACAGAACTTAACCCAAGGAGGGCTGAACGACTAGAACAGAACTCCATGTTGAAAGAAAGAGATGAAGTCTGTCTCTCTTAGCTCTAGCTTCAGGGCTGAGGCCTTCTCTTGTAAGACTGTCCGAAAGAAAAACCTGAAGGGAACTGTCTGTTCAAGCCAGTGGAATATATGGGTTATGCTATGCAGGCTTGGGTTTTAAGTGTTACGCAACCAGACATACTGTAAGGGGCTGGTGTGGACCTCCTGCAGGCTCTTCAGATCCATATCATCAAACTGTATCACTAGCAGATTTCAAATGAAGAAATGTGTTCTGCGAAGATGCAGGTTTGTGCCTCGGTCTACCAGGAACCAGGGATGAGGGGTCATGGGGTCACGGGATCAGAGATGACTGATAACCAGGCCCTTCCTTGGAGGGACAGGCAGGGCCTGTCTCCATGTCTCTCCCCATCTAACCATCTAACCTGTCTGTCTGTCTCTCCCCATCTAACCTGTCTGTCTGTCTCTCCCCATCTAACCTGTCTGTCTGTCTCCATCTACCTGTCCCATCTCTCCCCATATAACCTGTCTGTCTGTCTGTCTCTCCTTCTCAAACCTGTCGATCTATCTCCTTTTCTGACCTGTCTGTCCCTATGTCTCTCCTTAACCTGTCTGTCTGTCTCTCCATCTCTAACCTGTCTGTCATTGTCTCTATACCTCTGCTTCTCACTAACCTGTCTGTCAATCTCTATAACACTGCTCTTTACTAACCTGTCTGTCTCTATACCTCTATTCTGCACTAACCTGTCTCTCCTTAAACACTCAGCATTAGTAGGCACACCTCTCTATGTGTGTGATGATAGATGATAGCAGTTTGACTCAGGGTTAGGGTTAGGCCGTTTGTGTAATTGTTTGCGACACTATGCCTTCAGGTGTGAGAGTGTGTGTGTGCGTGCGTGTGTGTTGGCAGCTGACATGGTTACTGTCTAATTGCTGTGAGGTCTGACAGTATCAGAGGGTTTGGGCCCCTGTGGTCTGTGGTTCTGGCACCCGTCCATACAGAGAGAGGGAAAGGTGGAGGGAGAGAGGTGGTGAAAGAACAAGGCAGAGACAGAGAGAGGTGAAAAGAAGTTAAAAGAGGTGGAGAGAGAGGGGGGATGAGGGAGAGAGCAAGGTGGGGAGAGAGAGTGGAAGAGAGATAGATAGACAGGCAAAGAGAGAGAGAGAGAGACAGAGACAGAGACAGAGACAGAGAGAGAGAGAGAGAGAGAGAGAGAGAGAGAGAGAGAGAGAGAGAGAGAGAGAGAGAGAGAGAGAGAGAGAGAGAGAGAGAGAGAGAGAGAGACAGAGACAGAGACAGAGACAGAGACAGAGAGTAGAGGAGTTCGTTCCCTGGGTCACAATGACCTGCATTGTTCCAGTCCACTAATCAGAGAAGACACAGAACCCAGAACCAGACCTGAAGGGACAGCTGCTGAGCTGAGAAGAACTGGAGCTGGAGAGGCTGGGGCTGGGGCTGGGGCTGGGCCTGTGCAAGGGATAAGGAATAAGGGATAAGGGTTAGGGGAGTAATCATCATTCAGTCATACCAGAAGGGTCAAATCTCTTTATAATTCAACAATGTCTCAGCATTTCATCATAACATCCTAGTTCCAGTTGCACCCTAACCGGCCGTAATGTGAAATGAGACTTCAGCTCTGGCAGACAAATGAGAGCAACAAGTAGACTAGACCAAAGTATACCAGACCAGACTAGACCAGACTAAACTAGACCAAAGTATACCAGACCAGACCAGACTAGACTAGACCAAAGCATACCAGACAAACAACCTGACCAGACAGAACCAGACTAGACCAAAGTATACCAGACCAGACTAGACCAAAGTATACCAGACCAAACTAGACCAGACTAGACTAGACCAAAGTATACCAGACCAGACTAGACCAAAGTATACCAGACCAGACTAGACTAGACCAAAGTATACCAGACCAGACTAGACTAGAGTATACCAGACCAGACCACACTAGACCAAAGTATACCAGACCAGACCAGACTAGACTAGACCAAAGTATACCAGACCAGACCAGACTAGACCAAAGTATACCAGACCAGACTAGACTACACCAAAGTATATCAGACCAGACCAGACCAAACTTGACCACACCAGACCCAGTGGTACAGCCATCTCCTCTCAGTCTGTGTTCTGTGTGTGTAACCGTGGTAAATGCCAGTTACAGGACAGCTGTGTTGGTTCTTCATGCTCTCACATGGAGACCCTCTCCAGTGGTCTGTCAGCGCTGTGGCCTGTCGCCATGGCTACACTAGAACTCCTCCAATTGATCTGAATCTGAGCTGTGTTTGTGTTGGCTTGGACCTGCGGTTGTGGTCAGAGAAGAGAGAGGGGTAAACGAGAGGAAGGAGAGATGGGAAAAGAGGACCAAAAAAGACCAGAACGATTGATGGAGGAGAGAAAGAGAGCGAGAAAAAGAGCGAGTGAGATGGAGAGAATTTGAAAAAACGATGGAGAGAGACAGTGAGGGAATTGGTCCATGCAGGGCTGCTGATGGTGTGAGTGTGTGTGTCTGTAGGAGGGGTAGTAGCGGATAGGTTATGTAAGACTTCAAACAGGTCCAGAGAGCCAGCCTGCCTGTGGGAGTGTTGATGGAAGGTTCTAGTGCCTCTGGGTCAGGTGGCCTCTCCCACACAGCCCTCCATATGGTCCACATTTCCCCTCCCCCCCACCCCCCCACCCCCCGCCCGCTCTAATTGGCAGGTAATGTATCGTGGCCCAGCCCCCTCCCCCGGCCATGTTCCACATTAATGGAGCGCCCAGCGGTGCTGTGGTGCGGTGATGGTGTGGTTCTGGGCTTGGCAGCGCTCCAGAGAGAGGCCCACCTTGGATATCTTATACACCAGCAGGTTTCACCAAGGTGTTCATTTCAAGACACTTTTCTGCTGGCCTATCCTGCTCCTCTGCCGGGAAAGGTAAATCAAAGCTGGAGTGGATACTGGAGACTGAATTGAATCTGAACCTGGTTAACTAAAACGCCACACTCCCTTCCACACAAACTCACACCCACGCACACATGCACCCACACACTCACACATACACACACTTAACTGCTAATTTGGGAGTGCCACCAGCTCTACAGCTCTATATCTAACTCATCATGGCCCTTGTATTCGTTAGAAGCCACAAAACATAAATCAATAGGATAGAATAATAGAAAAGAATAGAAAATGTAATTGTCCTCACAGGCAGACATTTTCTGTGCCAGTCATAATGCATCACTGGACATCTAAATAATGTAACAACATAATGTATATATCAGGGCTCTCAAGTTGGGGGGGGGGGGGGGGGCTGCTTGTGATTCTGATTGGCTGCTAGGTGGCATTTAACTCTGTATAACTCGAGACAGCTCTCAACTCAGCAGAAAACTTATCTCCGTATGCCTGATCCTCGTCCATTCATTGTATATAGCGGGACAAGTTATCCATTATTTCTCAGCGTGAGAAGTACAAGGTGTTGCGTGAGAGCGTGAGAAATGGTTGAAATGCATGAGTCTCATGGCGAATGCGTGAGACTTGAGAGCCCTATACAGTTGTATAACTAATGTTGTGTTTTTGCTAGCCAGCTACCAGGAATACAGCCCTGCCATGCAAGCCTGCTAGCACAAAAGTATAGCCATGCTAGACTGCTAGCAGCATTAGCTCTAATACTCACTACTAATTTAGTCACACTTACATGTTAGCACAAGTTCTGGCATGCTAGCCTACTAGTACAACTGACGTTTTGTCATGCTAGTCTGCTAGCCTGCTAGCTGACAGTAGCAGCAGAAGCCTGGTTGTTGTTGATGTCTTTATGAGTGCCAGACATGAATGTATGTGAGGGCTGTATGTTTCCCTCCTCTTCTATCTTAAGCAGCTCTGGCTAGCTTGAATCACAAGGAAGAGCTCAATTGTGTAACTGAGAGGGACTTTCATTAGTCTCTCCACTTTATGGAGCTCTCTGGGAACCCTCCAGATGTGACTGCATAAAAGCCCCTCTCTACGGTCTCCCAGCCTTGGTCCCTCCCTCCCCCTGTCCGTGCAGCTGTAAGCACTCAGAGAGATGGGGATGGTGGGAGGAAAGAGGGAAGGGAGGGAATCAAATGGGGGCCTTGGGCCTGAGGCCTAGGCTGGCTAGCTGACTTGCTTGCTGGATAGATAGCTTCTGGCTGGATAGCTGACTGGCTGGCTGGCTGCTTAGCTGGCTGGCCGGCTGGATAGCTGACTGGCTGGCTTCCCAGCTGGCTGGATAGCTGACTGGCAGGCTGGCTGCTTAGCTGGCTGGCTGGCTGGATAGTTGACTGGCTGGCTGCTTAGCTGGCCGGCTGGCTGGATAGCTGACTGGCTGGCTGGCTGCTTAGCTGGCTGGCTGCTTAGCTGGCTGGATAGCTGACTGGCTGGCTGGATAGCTGACTGGCAGTCTGGCTGCTTAGCTGGCTGGCTGCTTAGCTGGCTGGCTGGATAGCTGACTGGCTGGCTGCTTAGCTGGATGGCTGGATAGCTGACTGGCTGGCTGGCTGCTTAACTTGCTGGCTGGCTGCTTAGCTGGCTGACTAGGCCATGACTCCAGTCACAGAGACAGGAAGTGAAGCAGGCCAGGACACTTTCTGGGAGCCTTCTGGCTGGAGTAAGTAGCCTTACACACACTTACACACCGCAAAACACTGCACACCTTCCTAGCCTCACCCTAAATCCCCCCCCACATTTTCTGGGCAGCAGTAAAGTAACTGGGTACTATAACTCTTGCTAGCACCCTCCTCCTGTTAATGTCAGCAGATTATTGAAGACTTTGACACTCTCTAGGATGGTAAAGTACGTCCTTTTTTACCTTTTGGGAGAATGGAATTGGATGAGCATTAATGTGTGTGCAGATTGCGCATGTGTGAGAGTGTGTATATTCCTGCGTATACGTGTGTTTGTGTGTACACGTGTGTGTGTGGGTTACTGTATCCATTTCTTGCTACAGTCGTGTTTACGGTCAGTACTGGACTTCTGGTGTTTGTGTCAGAGTAGCAAGACTGTCTGAGTGTTTCTGGGAAGCCAGGAGACACAGGTGGGAAAGCAGTTAGTGTGAGATTTATAGACTAGACACACACACACATTCACACACACACACACACTCACACACACACTCACACATACGCACACACTCTCACGCACACACACACACACACACACACACACACACTCACACTCACACTCACTCACTCACACACACTCACACACTCGCACACACTCACGCACACACACATACACACACATTCTCACACACACTCACATGCACATACACACTCTCACACACTCTCACATACACACACACAGTCACACACACACACACATACACACACTCTCACACACACCCACATGCACACACACACTCTCAAACACACTCACATACACACACACACATACACAACACCCTGGCCCCTCATTGTGCTGTCTTCCTGTGGGTCACAGTCTCCTGTAGTGCTGCTAGTCTCTCTCTCTCCCTCTCTCCTCTCTCTCTCTGCTCTCTCTCTCCTGGATTAGAGTCTGATATCCCTGACTGGAAACACAGATGATCTCCCTCTGTACAACTAATTCATTGTTTCCCACAGAGCCAGGGAAATGTTTCAGCTGGTATCTACCCAGGAGGGAAACATAACACACTTGTGTCTGTCCTCATCAGTCTAGCTGCACAGCTCATGCAGGAGCACCACGCTAAGGTCTAGATGGGTAGCTACTCTGTGAATACAGGACTTGAATGTGGGTGTGTGTGCACGCATGTATGCATGTATGAATGTGTGTGTGTGTGCATGCCAAAGCAAGTGAACCCTGGGGGTTAGTGTAAAAGCCAGCTTGACAGGTTTCAGGTACGGTTCTGTTATCTTGATTGAAGATTGCCTTGAGATAATCGAAGCCGACAAATTCAAACAATCTCAGTTGTGGTTTAACAGCTCAATTATTAATTTAATCATGACTACCCATATGCCTGGAGGAAATGCTGTGTCAACATAACCATATGGAGCACCTTTCATTATGATATCTACACTTCTAGTCAGTGAGTTTTTGTGTGTGCTGGTGAGTGAATGCGAGTCTGTGTCTTTGTGACTTGGTGTAATTGTATGTGAGTTTGTGATGGTGAGTGTTCATGTGTGTGTGTGTGTGTGATAGCTCTGGTATTTTTTTTCTTATCTTGTGGCCCAGCAGAATGAACAGTCCCAAGCTCCCATATCTAGATTTTTAACTTCAACAAAGCAATGATACAACTGTGTTTGAATTTGTGGGACGTTCAATTGTGGGTGTGTGCGTGTTGTCTTCAGGTAGGCAGGGTACAGTTTGGCTTTTATGGCTTGTTCTGATTGTCTCAGCCTCACGTTTCAAGCTGTATTCCCTGAAACTGTGCCAACTCAACTACTTCCTTACAGCTTATTACCTTACTTAGTTGTGTTTAGATGACGGACACGATCTCCTGGTATTACATTCTGGTAACCCCGGTCATGCTGCTCTATACCACACACTCACTCACAAACACACACTCGCACAAACATATCACACTCACTCATAAACACACACTCACACACAAACAAGATGTCCGTTGAAGGACTGTGTGTAGATGGACTGAGAATAGAGTATCTCTCTTTCACCCTCAGTGTTTTTATAAAACACTTTGCAAACAAACCGAGAAACCTGAGAGAAACCAGCTACTTTCATAGCATGACCTCAATTTGACATGAAACCAATGCATCTGCTATTACTGACAACAAATTCACACACAATGACAACAAGTAACATATTTATCTGACATCATTGATAACACACATCCACTCACATGCACTGAAATAGGCGCACACACAAACGTTCTGTGGGGAAGTAAGAGATGCTGTCATGTTATATGTTACATGTGTTTTGACTGTCTGAGGGAGTCACATGTATCCTGTGTATCTCCCTGTGTGTGTGGGTCATGTGACCTGTCTCTGCACCTGGCCTTTGAGTCATAGGACACTTGTCCCCATGGACCCCCACCCCATCGCACACACACACAAACACACAAGCACACATACATACAAAACACAGGCATCATACATTCCATGGGGTGATTAGACAAAGAAATATGATGAACAACAAAGGAATAAGGAAACCCTCCAACTGTTAGCCAGTCATGCTCCAGAGAAGACAGGAAGTGTGTGTTCCAGTTCGGTTCTGGAGAGCTACAGAACTGGACCAGAACCACCTGGTACACACAGGGATTGCATTTCCTGGTTCTCTGATTGGGCAACCGTATCTCCTTGTGCCACTGGTTCAGCCGGGCCTAGCTCAGAGCATTGTTATACAATCACCACACTGCCATTAGAGGACAACAAACATGACAAGCATGTTTGTGTTTCTGTGACAGAACCGTGGAAGGACTTGTTGTTTCCACAACCTGTGAGACAGCCGTCTCCAACGCCTCTGAAATCCTCCTCACCTCTGCTCTTCCCCTCATCCTAAACATTTTCTTTTCTGTCTCTGTCCTTTTCTTTTTCGGGTCAAGGGTCGCCACTTAGCCTTAAGAAAACAACATGTGACACTGGATCCTGGCAGCCTGATGGTGAGGACTAGGTAAGGGGAGTGTTTGGCCTTTAGCCTGCCTGGATGCTAGGTGAAAGCAGTCAGATCAGAGACTGGGTTAAGTCCACAGGATCAGGGAGGGAAGCGGTCGGCTGGCTTACTGACCTGCAATCAGTCTTCCTCTGTCACTTAGAGCCACACAGCCACTGATAAAGAACCAGGTGAGTCATTAGCTCCCATCGTTCTGACAAAAACTGCAGAGCCAGCTACATTTACATTTACATTTAGTCATTTAGCAGACGCTCTTATCCAGAGCGACTTACAGTAAGTACAGGGACATTCCCCCCGAAGCAAGTAGGGTGAAGTGCCTTGCCCAAGGACACAACGTCATTTGGCACGGCTGGGAATCGAACTGGCAACCTTCAGATTACTAGCCCGACTCCCTCACCGCTCAGCCATCTGACTCCCTAGCTAAACGTAACAGGCGAGCAGAGAGTCCATAGAGAGCTGGGCTCTGTGTTGATTTGCCCACGATCTCCTCTGTGCTCCTGACTGTTCAGCATCACAAAGTCCCACAGTGCGCAGCCTGGACCTGACAGGAAGCTGAGCCTGTGTCTGGATGGACCCGAACTCGACCCTTCGTTCACCTTTGACCTCCCCCTCATTAGGTGTTTAATCATCCCTTTACCTGTTGCATGCACACCCACACAGCACTTCCACATGCATTTCCACACACACCGGTGCGCGCCCACACACACACACACACACATGCACTTTCACACACAGGTGCGCACACACACCCCCCCCACACACACCCAGTCATTCTCATCTTTGTTCAGGCGTGATAAGGGAATTGCAGACTTTGCAAATTAATCTTTGTTTGTTGTCCCCTTTATCAAACAGAGGTAAACCACTCCTGGTAGGGCAATAACAAAGTCTGTTTGCTGTACACTCTTGCTCAACAGCTCTGTAGTAAATGATCTTCAGCAATGAGGGAGACAAGCGTGTACTCTAGACAAGCAGCTAGAATCTACAATCCCTTCATTTCAGTCACTTGTGGAAAGTCTAATAAAAAAAGAAGCTGTGACAGTCAGGAGAACTTTGAGAAACTCTTCCACCCCGCATCATCTGAGGGTTAGAAAACCACTTCCTGGTACATGGGACAGATGTGTCACTGTGAGCACCATACAAACAGGAAACAGCCATCTTTCAGATCACACACTGTGCTCGCACGCTTTAGGCAAGCTCCCTCGAATGAGGTGCGGACGTAATGCATGGTTGGTGAGCACAAGATGTACTCATCTGGGTCTTCTCTGTAGCACCACACATTTTCAGTTTGTACTTCTACATACATACATACACACACACGCATACACACACACACATGAACACACACACATAAAGACACATACATACAGACACACACACACAAACATTTACACACACACATACAGACACACACACATACAGACAGACACACACACAAACACACATCCACAAGAGTCAATACTGATTCTAAAAACTTCTCCTATCATCTTTCTAGATAGTGAGCTGCTAATGATTCAGCGCTGTAAGACCTTGGGATGTGGGGAAACTCTTTGTTTGTATAGGTGTGTAATACCATCTGTCTAGCAGTCTGCATTAGGCCTTCCTGAAGCCTGGGTCTAAAGTAGGAACAGACCCAGAGCAGGCACAACTCTCATGGGCTGAACCCTGCACATCAGCATCTTTGTGGAGGTGGAGGTGGGAGAGATGGGGGTGGTGAAGGGAGGTGCGAGAGGTGGGGCAGATGGAGGTGAGGCAGATGGGGTGGTGGAGGTGGGGGAGATAAGGATGGTGGAGGTGGGGGAGATGGGGTTGGTAGAGGGTGCAGAGGACCAAGACTATTCATCAGAGGCAACAGGCCTGAAACTGAGAAAAGTATGGGTCCATACGGGTCAACGAGACAGGGGTCAGTAGTATCCATTGTGTGGGGCCAGTTCCTGCTCTTTATGTCATCTGAGAGAATGTAAACACCGGCAGACTGGCTGAGGAGGCCAGAACCTGCAGCCTCAGTCAGGCAGCGGAGGGAGGGGCGTGCAGAGAGGGGAACAGCAGTCAAAGCTAGCCCTAAACTATTGTAGCTCTTCTGTACAGTAGCACGTCCTCTTTCCTGTGCCCCAGTACTCAAGTGAACTATCGCACAGATTGTGTGCGCTCACAGATCTATTGATCTGGTTAGTGTTTGAGGAGAAAGTCTGGGCCCTCGTATCAGTGTGTTTAATCAAGAGCTCAGATCCACACCCCTCCAGGACCCTCCAGCCCACCAGTCACACTGCAGCTTGGTGAAACTCCCCACACCTTCTGCTGATACTACTGATACTGCTCCCAGTAGTACTACTCCTACTGATACTGCTCCCAGTACTATACTACTACTGATACTGCTCCCAGTACTATTACTACAGATACTGCTCCCAGTACTACTGCTCCTACTGATACTGCTCCCAGTACTACTGCTCCTACTGATACTGCTCCCAGTACTACTACTACTGATACTGCTCCCAGTACTACTACTCCTACTGATACTGCTCCCAGTACTACTGCTACTACTGATACTGCTCCCAGTACTACTGCTCCTACTGATACTGCTCCCAGTACTACTACTACTGATACTGCTCCCAGTACTACTACTCCTACTGATACTGCTCCCAGTACTACTACTACTACTGATACTGCTCCCAGTACTACTCCTACTGATACTGTTCCCAGTACTACCACTACTACTGATACTGCTCCTAGTACTACTACTACTACTACTGATACTGCTCCCAGTACTACTCCTACTGATACTGCTCCCAGTGCTACCACTACTACTGATACTACTCCCAGTACTACTCCTACTGATACTGCTCCCAGTACTACTACTACTACTGATACTGTTCCAAGTGCTACTACTACTACTGATACTGCCCCCAGTACTACTACTCCTACTGATACCGCTCCCAGTACTACTCCTACTGATACTGCTCCCAGTGCTACCACTACTACTGATACTACTCCCAGTACTACTCCTACTGATACTGCCCCCAGTACTACTCCTACTGATACTGGTCCCAGTACAACTACTACTGATACTGCTCCCAGTACTACTGCTCCCAGTACTACTCCTACTGATACTGTTCCCAGTACTACCACTACTACTGATACTGCTCCTAGTACTACTACTACTCCTACTGATACTGCTCCCAGTACTACTCCTACTGATACTGCTCCCAGTGCTACCACTACTATTGATACTACTCCCAGTACTACTCCTACTGATACTGTTCCAAGTATTACTACTACTACTGATACTGCTCCCAGTACTACTACTACTGATACTGCCCCCAGTACTACTACTCCTATTGATACTACTCCCAGTACTACTACTACTGCTCCCAGTAATACTACTCCTACTGATACTGCTCCCAGCACTACTACTACTACTGATACTGCTCCCAGTACTACTCCTACTGATACTGCTCCCAGTAATACTACTACTGCTCCCAGTACTACTACTCCTACTGATACTGCTCCCAGTACTACTACTACTGATACTGTCCCCAGTACTACTACTCCTACTGATACTGCTTCCAGTACTACTACTACTGATACTGTCCCCAGTACTACTACTCCTACTGATACTGCTCCCAGTACTACTACTACTGATACTGCTCCCAGCACTACTACTACTACTGATACTGCTCCCAGTACTACTACTACTACTGATACTGCTCCCAGCACTACTACTACTACTGATACTGCTCCCAGTACTACTACTACTACTGATACTGCTCCCAGCACTACTACTCCTACTGATACTGCTCCCAGCACTACTACTCCTACTGATACTGCTCCCAGTGCTACCACTACTACTGATACTACTCCCAGTACTACTCCTACTGATACTGCTCCCAATACTACTCCTACTGATACTGCTCCCAGTACTACTACTCCTACTGATACTGTTCCCAGTACTACTCCTACTGCTCCCAGTACTACTCCTACTACTCCCAGTACTAATACTACTGATACTGCTCCCAGTACTACTACTACTACTGCTCCCAGTACTACTCCTACTGATACTGCTCCCAGTACTACTACTCCTACTGATACTGCTCCCAGTACTACTACTACTGCTCCCAGTAATACTACTCCTACTGATACTGCTCCTCTTGTTGCTACCAAAACTGCTACTACTACTCCTCCACATATTCTTCCACTGATTTCTCCACAAGCAATTTGTGCCTTTTCTTGCAGTGGTTTGTGGCAAAGAGAATGCATAGATATACATAACTTTCTTACACAGACTAGCAGACAGTTGAATAAACAACACTGTAAGACCCATTTAAAGTTTTCAAAAATACAGGGTTTATTGGTCTTAACTGCAATCAACATTACAAAACAGAAATCAGTTTTTATATAAATTCACATAAACAAGTCTGTAGTGAAAAACCATGGCTGGAAAAATACATTCAACAGTTTACTTTCTTCGTGTCAATTCTGTTTGCCTCTTACCAAACATTGAGGAAACATGAAACAAGAGACTTTAAAAAATAATTTGTTTCCCTCCACTTTGAAATATCAGAAAGTCCTTAACCACCTGGAATGTATTTAGCAAAGACACTTTTGAAGGCACGGTTACAGGGGACATACCAGTGCATTTAACATCCCATCAAAACACTGAATTATTTCCTCAATCCATTTGGTCACAGCTAATGCTTCCTGTCAGGGGGATGGTCAATGGGATTAGACCCTTGATCTGGCCACCAGTGTCATAACGTCCTTTATGCAACATGGATTTTTAAAGTCATGTTGTTTTCTCTCTTTCTAGGATTCTATATCCGAGAGACAGAGAGAGACATAGGGTCTTTCTGGTAACAGATTAGAACTTGCCAGATCAGGTTAGCCTAACTTCCAGCGTTGTAATACAAATTGTAATAACAGTAAAGTACTGTTTTCGTCAAGAGTATCTTGGGAGGACTAAGAAATGGAGAGTTCTGGAATGGAAAGGAGCCAGATAGAATGTTGCTGGAATTGCAGTCCAATAACAGGGAGCAGAGAATCAAAACATTCTACAATAAATAATCAAAAACGCAAAACATATTTTTATGCACTTTTTTTTCTTTAAATTAAGTTTCATTTTGACAAAGTGTAGTTGCAAACGTCATCGTAGTACAATATATTAAACTGTGAAAAAAGGAAACTGACAAAACGTCTTCACAATCTTTAGATTCATATGGAAGATCATAATTTAACATAAAAGAAAATATATTCTATCGTTTCATGATTCAGATAAATACAAAACAAAATTAACAAAAAGAAGCATATGATCACCAATAAATATGTTTATAAGTTAAATAAGCAGTGACAAGCGAAACCTTCCGTTCTGAAAGTTTTTCCAAACAATAATAATAACAACAACATTAATAAAAAATTATTATAACCCAAAGAAAAAGGAAAGATGTAAATAGTACTGAATGCTCCTCAAAGCATGTTCTAAAGAAGCAACAGTAAAGTAAGATAGCTTGGAGATCTGATCTCATGTTGCAGGATTTCCTACTGCACCATGGGAATGCTGGAATTCCCCACTGGATAGGCATGATGAAGATGGAGTTGAGAGGAGGGGGGGGGGACAAAAAGGAAAGAGAGAGAGAGTGAGTGTGTGTGTGTGTGTGTCTTGGAGGTTTAATAACCAGTTAGACATCAAGACTTCCTTCCCAAAACAGCCAGTGACCAGGAGGAAGATCCCGAGGGAAGCTAACCAACATCCAGTTAATGTCCTTCCTGAAGACTCTCAGTCCACTATTACATAAGACAGGGTTCTAGAAAGAACCGTGACAGACGCTACGAGAAAGAACAAGCACTAACAGTAGTCCGTTCACCCTAGCACATGCACAAACCGC
The DNA here is from genome assembly GCA_023658055.1 of Thaleichthys pacificus. Classification (NCBI taxonomy): domain Eukaryota; kingdom Metazoa; phylum Chordata; class Actinopteri; order Osmeriformes; family Osmeridae; genus Thaleichthys; species Thaleichthys pacificus. The sequence goes on along the minus strand of CM042866.1, from coordinate 16,207,284 downwards.
CCAGGCACTTCAAACTATGCGTTTCCTTTTTTTTCTTCTTTTTTCCATTCTTGTAAAAAGGGCCATGGTTGATATACAGCTACCTTAGCGCCTTCCAGCTAGCGCACAGGAAGTGGTAATGTCAAGGTTGGTGGGGCTGGGGGGGGTGGTTTTTAGTGCAACGCACTCCCCATACCATGAGCCACTTGCACTGCTACACATTCAAGAAAAGAAAAAAAAGAAACAAAACGGCAAGTGGCACCTGGCATAAGAGTCACAGATCATTTTTTTCCCCCAGACACGTTTTCTTTTTTGTTTCCCCACAGTTCAATTTCCGCTCACTTTTGGGTGTGTATTTTTATTTTGTATTTTTTTTGGCACTGAGACACGTGAGAGGTTCCTGTGTGAGAGCGGCGATGAGGATTAACAGGGATCAGACCACGCTGTGTTTGAAACAAGTTCCCTTAATTCAACGTTACCCTCTCTGCCTGGGCACTAACAGGGCCTTGCCCTGGTGGGCAAGGCCAAGGAAGGGGGGGAGGACAGGTGCGAGGGTGGTGGTGGTGTGGGGGCATTGTCCTCTTTCTGCCGTAGGTTCAAACAGGCGCAGTTCAGTCATCAGAGATGGACAGGCGGCTGAATATGGGGAGGCGTCTGGTGGTGTCCAGGCTGGGCGACTCGGAGCCACTCAGACTGCCCCCAGAGCTGCTCTGGTAGCCCTCCAGGTCGGACAGAGAGTCCGGGGGGCTGGAAGGACCCTCGTACGGCTGGGGGGACATGGACCTGGAGAAGTAGGGGGTGTTGGACGGGGAGTGGGGCGCGGGGGTGCCAGGCTCCGTTCCCATGGTGTTCCCCTCTCCCCCTCCCCCCAGGCTGGCTCCGAACAGGTAGGTGAAGGGGTTGCTGCTGGGCCACTCCAGCAACTCGTCGTGGGGGAACATGGGCGGCGGGGTGACGGAGGTGGGGCTGTCCCTCGCGCCCCCGGAGCTGGGGAAGCCGGCGAAACTGTAGCTGTGCTGCAGGCGGGGCCGCTCCAGCCGGTTGGAGGAGGAGAGCGGGGACGACGGGGGCGGGGGCCCTCGGCGCTCCTCGGCGTTGTGGATGAAGTGGCAGCGGGGGCCGTAGGGGCAGAAGCCGATGGTGTGGAAGGTGCGGCAGAGCTCCGTCTTGTACTTGGGGTGGCGGCTCAGGCTGCGCAGCTCGTGGATGCCGTGGGCAAACTGGCACTTGTCGCCGTACTTGCAGGCGCCGTTCTCCTCAAAGGGCCGGCACAGCTCCGTCTTGTAGCGGCTGGAGTTCACCTGGCTCCCCCCCACACCGGTGGGGCTGGCCGGCCCGCCCAGGCACCGGCTCAGGAGGCGCTCGCCCGTCTCCGAGAAGGACCGGTCCCTCATGCGATTCTCCTTGTTGCCGCCACCGCCGGTTCCGCCCAGGCCCTGGGTTCCGAACAAGGATGGGTCACTATGCAGGCTGTTCAGGAACTGGTTTTGGTTGAACTTGGAGCTGGGCAGCGTGACGGAGTGGCGCCGCTGGTAGACCCCGCCCACAGAGGGAGTCCCCACCGCCTTCCTGTCCAGCAGGGCTCCGGTGGAGTGGGGCATGGGCACGCCAGCATTGCAAGGGACAGACAACGGGTGGTGGGGGGCGCCCAGGATGTTGTTGTTGTAGTTTAGCATTTTGTTGTTCTGCAAAACAAAAACACAAACAAAACCGTTAGGCTGCATTCTGCATAACTCCCCATTTGGATGGAACTCCGAGATCAGGCATGTTGTCATCGAGCGGGGGGTGGGTTCTTGGATGGACGGCCAACCATGTTGTTTTTTTTAAACGTGAGCGGATACGGGCCTATAGAGTATAATAGAGCGGCAGCTGGGCTGGCAGGCTGCCCTGCTGAGGAATGTGTGGCTTGCTCAGTAAGAAGCAGCCCAGGAGCGCGTGAGAGGGCACCGAGGCTGGTGCTGCTTACAAAGAAGCTGCATCTCTTTGGAACATAATGAAAGCATGTCAAGATAGCCTCGGGGGCTGCAGACTACAGGAAACGCTTCACTTTTAATTACAAAGATATTCCTTCAAGTGTTTTTAGACTGAGGACTGACAAAAAGAATACCCTACTCCCAAGGTAACATACAGACTAGCCATTAAGACGGATCCCTATAAATAAAAGCTCAGTACTTATTGGTCATTTAGACCTTGGAGGCATTTGGCAAAAAACTGCTATTCGTTTAAGTGTCAAATGAAATCTGAGGAACGAACAAGCATTGGTTCACATTTCTACACAGGAAACGGATAAATCTTTAAAAAGACAGGCTAGTGTGAACAACCCACTATGAAATGGAGGGAAAAGGCAGGATCAGGAATTCTAGTTCATCTAAATCATACAAGACCAAGAAATCTGACCCGTCACCAGAGCATGAATCCAAGTTTACACTTCTGATAGGCTACTGAGCCAAACACAGGTCTACAAATCTACAAGTTTAAGACCTCATTGTTGCCTTATCAAGCAGGCAGAAATGAAAGAAATTGTGAAATGGGAGTAACTAGTAAATAGTAAGCTACAAGTCTGTGTGAATCAGTATGACTTGAATTCTTACATAGTGGACTACTTATTAAAACACAGTAAAGATATTTTCCCAATTAAACTTGACAAATCCCCCCGGCAAAAGACTGAATGGAATACAGTTCAATATGTATGGGCGCACGCAACGCAGGGCCCGAGCACATAGCCATGCACTCTAACACCATGCAACTCGATATCAGAGATATTCACCATGGCCAGATAAATAAGTTCTAGGAGTTGCTCCTTTCTGCTTTTATATTCAACCAAGTTACGTTTAGCAATGTGTATTGGGTAGCCTACTACCCGCTCGCATCACCAAGTATTTCGATGTAAAAAGCCACTGAACGCCTTCAAATTCCTGCACTGCTGTTGCTATAGCTACGGTGCTATCTTAGATTAAGAAAACCTAAAACTACAAGCAATGTCAAAAGTTCTGTACCTTGTTCATGACTTCGTTGAAGTCGAAGAAATGCGACGCCACCGCTGTGGTCATCTTGGCTCCGTAGAAAATAAAATCAAAAGTTGGAGCTAAAGCGTACTTTCTGGATCGAAGTTACTGTTTTGTGAGATCTGATTTGTATACTTGTATCCCTTCAGAACACCCCCTCTGCCCTCCACAGCCTCGTGCATTTCCTTTATAATCCCGAGCAGGAGGAGCTAGCCGGGCACTGGGCGTTCCTTGCACAGAACTTTTTCACCCTCGCAAAACTTGCCCTGGTCGCCACTTGCTTGCTTGATAGAGTTAAAGTTAGAAGGTTGGGCGCTCTGTTATGTGGAGTTCGTGATAGCCGTTCTCATAAAACACAACTTTTTCGAAATATTATTGTGCGAATTTGAAAGAGCGCACGTGGAGATGCGCTTCCAGGCTCCTGTGCATTTATACCTTTATGGGAATTCGTCCAAAAAGTTTAAATCGATTATTAAAGTTGAGTTGTGTTAGTACTCGGATACTCGGAGTAGTTTTTAGTAAATGTTTTGTGTAGTTAACTTTTCTTAGCAGCACTGTGTGTTCTGGTATGTTCACTGCTTTGAGGCTGTCCATCCGCAGGGCTCTTTCATTGATCACTAACCCTGTAATTAATTTACCTTTAATTGTCGGACTTAAACGTCATTTGTGGGACTTTCCTGATTCAGACAGGCAGTTTAAACCCTTCCTCAGTCTGCAATGGGGTGTGGTTCAGTATACAAAATAAACTGTTTTAAGCGTTCGAACTGTGGTTATTGTGAGGGAGGAAATTAGCTGCACACGTGAGCGCCAAAAGTTAAGACATTAACGAACAAAAAAATCTCATCATTAGTCTCTTTCTCTCCCCCTCGCTGTCTCTCTCGCTCTCTCTCTCCCACACACACACAAACAGGCTGTAGGCTACATCAAATCAGGGTACCTAATAACCAAGGTGCAAAATCCAGAGCCAGTATAGGCCGATGAATATGCTCTAGTCATCTTCAGTATATCTAAAGGTTTTACCGAAGACACCTGATACCACAGTGATCTCACCAGATTCAGCCACCAAGCTTCACAATGCCAGGCAGGCCTGCTCGTAAATGAACCAGGCAGGGAGTGTGTGTGTGTGTAACCCAGGCTGCACTAATCCATTGTGGTGGCCACTGGGCCAGCTCCTGCAGTTGCAGAGCCAGGGGCTGTCGGTCATGTGCTGAGGCACTGGCAAGGCTGGGTTTCAGAAGAAGAATAAGAAGAAGGAGAAGAAGGGAGGGAAAGAAAGCTGGTTTGAGGAGAAGAAAAGAAGCTGTTAAAGAGTTTTGGAGGAGGGGGTTGGTGTGATGGGGAGATTTATGGGGTGGGGGTGGTTTAGTACTACAATGCAGTGTCCCGAGGAGATGAGGGGAGAGGGACATAGAAAGAAAGAGAGAGAGGGAGGGAGGGAGGGAGGGAGGGAGGGAGGGAGAAGGGTTCAAAACATTCCTTTTTCCTGTTTCCAGATTCAGGAGTCATGCAGAGGGTGCAAGTCTTTTGTCTCAGGCTAAAAGATCCTCCTCAAAGTTGATAGTGGGTTTGTTTTGAATGCTATTATTGAGTTCAGTTGTGGGCTTGACAGAGGAAACAGAACATATGTAGAATCTTCCAGCCCTCGGGTGTGTGCCAGGAGGAGGGACTGGAGTTATTTTGGATCCAGTCAAGAGAAGGGTGTGTGTTAGAACATTAAAGGAGTTTTTACAAGTGGATACCCCACCTCCCCCCCCACCCCACACCCCCCAGAGTCTTTTTACAGGCGACAGAGTGGATTGAGAGAGCTAATGAAAGATTGCAAGAGAAATACAAAAGGCCTGTCGCTTATTGATTACGTTGATCTGATTGATTTGGCTCCCCCTAAAGTGCCAGTCAGCGGTGGGGCTGGCGGGGGAGGAGGGGGGAGGAGTGTCACTGTATCTCTTATCCACACGACGCTCCCTCACGCCCTTGTCTGTGAAAGCCCTCAACACGTCACTAATGCTCCAGGAGAAGAAACCTCATGTTGGCGAGCCTCGTTTACCATTCTTGAACCCTTGTCCATGACATACGATACATTCACAGTCCTCTTCGTGCTCATTTGCATATTTACAGGAAAGACTTAAACACTGCTTCCCTGGATTTCCTCAGGCCCTTCCTGGAAGCCTGTCGTGAACCAGGTGTCCCTGTCTCTCCCTCACCGGCCCCGGAGGAGGCACCTGTTTCCTCCCTTGCTCCCAGCTCCCTCCCTCTCTCTGGGGACACCGTCACATGTGCCCTGAGCGTCACTTAGAGTCAACACTCCTAGTCAACTGGCGGTGCTCTGTGTTGTTGACAACCTCGGGCAGACGGACCAGGAGGTGCCTGGCACAGGCCAGCTCCTACAGCTCCTACAGTCCCACGTTACTGATGCCCGGCCCTGTGCTGACTGCAGTGAAGGCTTTGCCCTTTGTTGGAAGTTGTGGCAGCACTCCCTCTGGCATGTCACTGTGACATCATCTTAGAGTTTTCAAACAGAGGGAGAGAGAAAGAGAGAGAGAGAGAGAGAGAGAGAGAGAGAGAGAGAGAGAGGGAGGGAGGGAGAGAGAAAGCACGAGAGTCCCTCCCTAGCTTTGTAAGGTCAAGGCTGTCCTCGTCTGGCTCCAGGCTCTATCAGTCCTGTCGGAGGAGACAGACACTCCTCCCCAGACCCCCAGGGCTGTTTGGAAGTCCTCCTGTCTGGTCCTGGGATTCCCACAGTGGGGAGGACAGGGCTGAAGGCCTGGTGTCACTGATAATGGCGAGCTGGGATGGAGAAGGAGAGGGGGAGGAATCCAAACGGGCGGCTTTTGAAGTGAGATGAAAGAGGACGTGGAGGAACAGCAAGGTCCATGTTTACTGAGGAGGAGATGCTGCTGCTTTCCGAGCGGTGACAGCTGCTCTGCTCGCAGATCCCCCTGCTGGCCTGCGGAGGGCGGGCTTTTGCCATTTGGCCTTTTTGTCCCCTCCGAAGTCCCTCATTCTGTGAATGTGGTTCTCCATTCCTCTTCTTGTTCATATTAGCATGTCTAACAGGACACGTTTAACCCTCTGGTCCTTCTCTGGTCTTCTATCGGATCCTTGTTTCTCCTCCACGTGATAAGGGGATCTCCTGACCCTGGACTGGACTAAGGTCTGGGTCAGGTGATGCAAACTCGCAAGACCACCTCATTAGTCAGAACAGGAACCAATACATGTTTGCTGACCAAGATGGAACCCCCCCCCCCCCACACACACACACACACACACACAAAGCACAGAGTTGAATATTAAAAGGACTCTCGGTCACATGTTGTGCTTCCTGTATCAGGCATCAAACAGAGAACCTGGATCTTTATGAGCACAGCTGTGTCAACTAGACCGACAAGTCGTCCAACACTCACGCACACCGAAACTGTTGTTAAGTGTGTAGTCGTTATTGTGATGAAGCCCAATCCATTTCACACTCTTCGTAATCAGAAGGTTGCTGGTTCGATTCCCGGCCGTGCCAAATGACGTTGTGTCCTTGGGCAAGGCACTTCACCCTACTTGCCTCGGGGGAATGTCCCTGTTCTCACTGTAAGTCGCTCTGGATAAGAGCGTCTGCTAAATGACTAAATGTAAATGTAAGACATAGCAAGACGTAGTAAGACATCATTACTATTACATTTATTGGTTGTGTATTTGTCTACTTTCCCCCCACATGCCCGCACCTCTGCACCATTCATGTGTCTTCCTGTGTGTGTCTCTCCTGTTCAGTGTGGTGTCATGTGAGATGTTTACCACGTTCTGATGGGAGAGAGAGAGGGAGGAGGAGAGAGAGAGGGCGAGAAAGAGAGAGGGGGAGAGGGGGAGAGGGGGGGAGATAAACAAAAGAGGAATTAATTGAGCATAAAGAGTGGCCACAGCATGCTTAGTGGTCAACCACCAGCTGCTCCTAGTGAAGCGGTTCCCATGAAGCCTTCCAGAGGAACTCCAGAACGGCCGTCGACTGTCTAGCATGACCATCTAGTGTAAAGGAAGGCCACTCTCTCTCCAGAATGACCCTCTGATCATCCACTGCACGCACACACGGACCACCTGAACACAGATAGTCCTGGTAGGAGCTGTGACAATGCAACAGGAAGATAAACCCCTCAGAACTAGAACAAATAGTTAGAGAGGAGGAGTGGGAGGAGGAGGGGGGAGGAGGAGGGAGGAAGGGTTGGAAGGAGGAGGCTGGGTATGAACAGTTGTAAAAATAGTTTGTGCTGACACTGGGTTCTCCTGAGGAGTGCATGCGAATGTGAGGTTTAAAGGTCCTCGCCGACTTCCTGTCCTGTGTGTTTCTGCACAGGAAGTCCCCTGTCCACCCCACAAGGCTCAGCGGAAAGGCGCACGGGGAGGGGGGTGGAGGGGGGGTTGTCACACCCTGCGGACGCTGGGGTCAAACCTCTCAAATCACCCACCCAGGGTCACAACTGTCCTGGTTGCGGAGCTGTGACGATGTGTGTGAAACCCCCCCTGGCTCATCAAGGACACATGGTCCCTCTCAGGTTCCAGGTCAGGGTGTAGGGACGGAGATTGGAGATAGGTGCTGCGCTCACCAGCCCTGGATCGACCCCCCCACCACCACCCCACCCCCCCCTACAGGGGCAGCCCTGCCCCAGGTCCAGGTGTCGCACACAGACTGCGGTCCCTGAAACCAGAGAGCCCTCCCCTCACTCGCCACAGGGAAATCAATCAGCTCTGTCAGGCTGGACCGGCTGGAGGAACGGTACGGGACATTCTCCAGCCGTCCGTCCTCCATCCTCCCCTGGCCCATCTGGCTCCAGACTGCAGGCCCCTGGCCCTCACAACCTCCCCTGTGTGGCCACTCCGGACTAGGGTTACACCCTCCATGTGTCCAGGACAGGACAACACACAAGACCCACACAGAGACAGACCCAGGCTGCTATTCTCACACTTAGGCTACCAGATGTGGGTCAGTGAGATAGCAGAGGTATTGATTTAGGTCTGTAACTGACCGTTTCTTTTCGGTATTGATTTAGCTTCACATGCTGTTGTTGGAGGCATTGTTTATTGTGACACGGTTTGGTGTCTGGAAATGGGTTTTCCAATCAGAAGAATTGGCAGTCGATTATGTGTGAATCACTACAAATCTGTTTCGGGTTAGAGGGTGTGCTTGTTTCGTGAAGTTGGGCCTGTTAGTGCTTTACAGAGCAGAAAACTGTGAAATGTTTGACTCAACCCAGGTCTGCAGCTGAGAGATGGTTTATGGTCTCTCTCTGGTGTCTGTGTGTTGTGTGTGACACTGTTGTTGTGCTGAGAAGTCTCCATACTCAGCCCTGCACTTAGTTCCTGGGATTACATTCTAAAACTGTACCGTAAATATACATGGTAAATCTAAACCTTCTGCTGTAATTATAGAAACCTGTCCTATGTCACTTCACACATGCTCAGACTCCAAACCTGCAGTGGATTCCTAATTGTAGCAGGCAGTTGCACACAGGCATCTGTTTCTCTCGCACTCTTCAACAGCATCTCTGCATCTCTGAGATCAGGCCAGTCCACCCACGTCTCCCCCAACTGTTTCCCCTCTCTCTCTCTCTCTCTCTCTCTCTCTCTCTCTCTCTCTCTCTCTCTCTCTCTCTCTCTCTCTCTCTCTCTCTCTCTCTCCTCTCTCTCTCTCTCTCTCTCTGTGAGTGTGTGGGTCCAGGGGAGAGGGTTCTGGGTGTTTTTCTTTGGTAAACCACCATGCCCTGCAGTGATCTCTTCATAGATCTTTTTTTAAAAGGCAACATCTCTTTATAGAGCAACAGGTGTCTGTGTGAAAGTGTAAAATAAAAGTTGTCAAATTGAAAGAGTTGCCGTGCTGATCTCTCTCCCTCCGGTGCCTGGTCCGCTGGGACGGCCAGCGTGGGGGGGTCTGGTCCGCTCAGTTCTGATGGTGAGGCCGTGAGGAACACCAGAGCTACGTGGATCAGGATCAGCAGGCTTCCCTGCCAGACCTCTCCACCCTTCCCCCTCCCCTCCCCTCCCCTCCCCTCCCTCCCCCTCCCCCTCCACTCCCCTCCCCTCCCCCTCCCCTAGGGAGCACCAGCAGAAGAGTCAAACTGTTGTTTTTATGTACGCCGAAGGAGCCAAAATACATCAGTGTTTTTACCTCTTTGATTATTGTTTTACAAATCTGCTTTCAATCATGGGTTGAAAATTGTTTTAAGACCTAGAGTGAAGGAATAATTGGCTCCAGCCAAAGCACGGATCAACTCAATAATATTCCGAAAACTAAGGTTGATGTCCAAAAGGAGTTTCAGCCTGTTTCCAAAAAGAAACCAGCACTCTTAAACAGCATCTCTGAATCTCTGAGATCAGTCCAGTCCTCCCACGTCTCCCCCAACTGTTTCCCCTCTCTCTCTCTCTCTCTCTCTCTCTCTCTCTCTCTCTCTCTCTCTCTCTCTCTCTCTCTCTCTCTCTCTCTCTCTCTCTCTCTCTCTCTCTCTCTCTCTCTCTCCTTATCTTCTCTCTCTCTTTCCTCTCTCAGTCTTTCAGCCTCCTTCTTTCCTTGGCAGTGATGGAAAGTGCAGCTGTGTGGAGTCCTTTGGGCTACGTTTGAAGAATGCATCTATTTGGTCTGCCTTCCATGTCTTAAGCTGTGATTGGTGCACTCTGCCAGGGACCCACCGGCCAGCGAGCACCACTTCCTGTGCCCTGTCAGTCCTGCTGTCTGCCTATCAGCATATCCCTGGACCTCCACCTGACCAGGCCCATGTGTTGTGTGGGATGTTTTGACGCGTGCAAAGTCAGAACTTATGTAAAGCGAGAAGGAAAACTGGACGGAGTTTTACTCCATTGAGATTGTCTGTTTTGTTCAGTCGAGAATGCCAGCATAAACACATCCAATCCTCTGGCTCTGTGGCCTTCCAGCAAGTTTCATTAATGTCAGATCCGACTCAAATGAAGGCCCACGCCATTCTGTCGACCCGTTTGTGTCTTCGCAGCACGATGCTGTTGTGTGACAACCCAATATGGAAACGCTTTTTGCTCTTGTTAAATACTTTCTGGTTTGCATTTTTTTGCCTTGTGTGCTTATATACACTGCAGAATCTAGTAAAATAGAACGACTTTCCCAGAAACTTAACTTTATTGTTGTCCCCCCCCCCCCAGGCCCACCCCACTCATAAATAAGGACACATTTACCAATGCCATGCCCACCACTACCCCACCAAGGACTGCCAGCTACACCCAAACAATCCTCCATTCTCCTCAGTGAAACCCTACAACCCTCAGCTGACTGACTTTACAACCCTCAAATCCTCCAACCCCGTGCTCGCAGACAAAGAGGAAGAGGCTAGTCAACAGTGGGAGACAAAGAGAGGGAGAGGATGGTCAATGACGACGGTTCATCTCTAGCCAGTCAACCAGCAGGCAGATACAACCTTAGTGACATCAGGTCCACAGCTGACACTGTTTGTCTCCATGCCTTCCTCCTTCCTGGCTCCATGTCTATAGAGTTGTTACTTCTGGCTCAGGCCTGTGGAGGGGGCTTAGCTGCTGGGGTTTATTGGAGAGCGGGCTTCACGCGCTTAGGCGTGGCTGACGAGGACCCACTCTTCGAGCGCGTTCGCGAGCGGAACAGTGTGCGTCCTGTAGCGCGAGTGAACACGGCACCGCTTCCTGGCCTGGCGTCTCGTCATCGCCTGTGACCCCGCCCCTCTGGCCATGTGATCCACTAACGTCAAACTCTTGGATGTTCTGAAAAGGAAGACCAAATGGGTTCCACATGAACGGAGAGCCCACGGGGGAAAGGGCTATTAATACGTTTAATATGGTGACCTCAATCATTCACCTTGCTTTAATAAAGCTTTGGGTCGGGTCCGACACACGTCTGGCCTGGATGATTGTTTCCAGGAACTGAAGTCCCTCTGGAGTTCAGACTTTCTCTCCGGACCTACACAGACCACAACACAGTTTCCATCATCTTACACATCTCCTCCTCCTCTCTGCGTGCTATAGCATTTGCTAACTTTGGCTGAGTTGTTAAAGCTGTTCTTTCTCACCGAAACAATGAGGAGTAGAAAAGAAGCATGTCTATAAAGATGTAGACCGATTAAACCAAGAAAAAAACGCAGAAATTATGAATGGACGTGAATGGAAAACAATTTGAATATGGAAAGTGTTAAAGGTCAGTCAGCATGCGAGATGTGTGAAAGCAAGACTAGACGTATGTGGGCGCGGAACCCCAGTACTGTACATGCACCAGGGAACTTTCCACTGTGGGCAGGCCTGTGCTGTATGTGAGTCAGGCCAGGAAGGGGGCACAGAGCATACAGTACCGCTGTCTGTCATAAAACATCACTGTAGAAGTCGTGTCATCCTTTGTGCCCATTGCGTCCACCCACATTGGGTTAAATACTGGTTTGAAGATACGTTAGGGGAAAAAAACTGGAAAGTGAGAGCACTTGTTGGTTTAAGGTTTTTTCTCTTGACTCACTGATTGTCAGGAGATAAGACACGCTCGAGTTTATTTTGTTAGTCTGATGTTCAACAGGATATGAGGTTTGTCATCTCTGCGATTGAGCCAGGTCCTGGTCTTAGCTAGCAGGCTGTGATTTTTTGAACTCTGGTCATAAACTCTGGCAAAGATGACAGGAAACGTGTGTTTGCTTAAGAAGTATGTTGAAATCAATGTACTTAGAGACAGAGGGAGACAGAGGGAGGCAGAGAAAGAGAGAGAGGGAGAAATAGGAGGACGAAAGAGAGAGAGAAAGGGAGGGAGGGAGGGAGGGGGGCAGTAGTCCTAATTTTGTGTGAAAGGTTTAGTCATCATTTGTTTGGCCTGAGGTGAAACCCTAGCCGGCCTGATTGTGTCTGGGCTCCAGCAGGAGCCTGGAACTGGATGATTGCAGGGAGAACTCAGGGAGGAGCTCAACTAGCAGTGTGATGGATCACTCTGCTCCTCTGTGTTTATGTGGAGTCAGACAGGGCATCAGCCGGCCTCCATGTACAGGCCTGGGACACCAACATGAACATCGGTCTCTTCTCCATCGGAGCGGAGGGAGGAGGGGGGAGGGGGGAGGGAGGGGGAGGGAGAGGGGGGAGGGAGGGAGATTGGGGGGAAAGAAGGAAAGAGAAAAACGTTGACAGGCAGAATGTGAGAGAGACAAAAAGAGAGTTCAAGTTTTTCCAGTGTGAAGCTGGGCCGTGACTGAAAACCCTTTGGTCTAATGGTAGATGTGGGTTCAGGTTGTTGGGTGGGTTTACAGAGTGGGAGACTAGGGCTTGATCCCTGTAGACTGTATGTGCTTATAAAAAAGAGTGTTGACTATATTTAGCGGTTTCCTCTGAGATGTTGAGCAAACAAATAGGACAAAACAGAACGTGCCACAACAGTGAAGACTCCATCATGCTGGAGTCATTATGAACTCATAATGTGCAGGAAAGCATCATGGCTTTGGATTATGATGGAGTGTGTTTGCTCTTGTGCGGCCCTGCTTTGTTTTTAAGCTTTCCTTTGTGAGTTAAAGAGGCATTAAATAGTCCTTTGGGGGGATGGGGGGGGGGGGTGTTAGGGAGCCTCTTAAAGAGGCGTACCCGTTGTTTTATATCTAGTTTTTTGGTTTTCCGTTATCCGTAACAACTTCTAGTCCTTTCTAGGGAAGCAGGGTTTTTTTCCTGCGTTTCTAACTTTCTCTCTGACATCACACAGCACTCACCACACAGCACTCATCACACAGCACTCATCACACAGCACTCATCACACAGCACTCATCACACAGCACTCACCACACAGCACTCACCACACAGCACTCATCACACAGCACCCATCACACAGCACTCATCACACAGCACCCATCACTCATCACACAGCACTCATCACACAGCACCCATCACTCATCACACAGCACTCATCACACAGCACTCATCACACAGCACTCATCACACAGCACTCATCACACAGCACTCATCACACAGCACTCATCCGCAGCCTGCTTGTCAAACTCCTCTTTACAAACAGCCATTCTTTAATCACACTCTGACATGCACACATCTCCTCATCTCGCACACCGTTATGCACCCACAGAAACTTCTGGTCCTCCCTACCACACACACAGAAACCTCTAGAACACCCTTCCATCTCTCTCTCTTTCTCTTTCACGCTCCATACATATCTGTCTCTGTTTGCTCGGAAGATGAGAGGGCAGGGTAGGAAGACGTTAAGTGCAAAAGAAAGAATGGAGAGAGCGAGAGAGAGAGAGAGGTAGAGAAAGAGAGAGCAAGAGAGAGAGAGAGAGTTTAGAGAAAGAAAGAGAGAGCGAGCGAGAGAGAGAGAGAGAGAGAGAGAGAGGGAGAGAGAGAGGGAGAGAGAGGTAGAGAAAGAGAGAGCGAGAGAGGCAGAGACAGCGCCAGTAGGGAGAAAGTGCAGAGTCATGCTGTTGGAATGCTGGAGGGGGGATTGCTGGCGTGACTGCCCCCATTTTTCACAGCCATAATCAGAGCCAGCTGTCAGCATGAGGGCTCAGAGGATGGAGGAGGAGGAGGGGGGGGGGGGGGGGGGAGAGGAGGCGAGGGTGGAGAGAGAGAGTCTGGAGAAAGAGACGAGGGGCCGGGGTGGGATAGGAGGGCAGGGCATGGGGGAGTAGGGGGAGTGGGGGAGGGGAATGGATAAGAAAAGGGGAAGGGGGATAGGAGGGGAGAGAGAGGAGGAGGGAAGGAGGAGAGAGAGGCAAGGGAAGGGAAATGGAAAGGAAGGGAGAGAGAAGGGATGGTAGGGGGAGGGAGGGGTGAGGAGGGTTGACAGAAAGGGAGGGGAGGGGCAGAAAGAGTTGGAAGATGGAAGCTCTAGGGCTATGTAAGGGAAATCAACAACATGATAGAGACCCTAATATGACTTTCCCTCTCTCTCGATGTGTGTGTGTGTGTGTGCGCCTGCACGGGTATGTGTCTGGGTATGTTACTGTGTGTGAACAAGTGTGTGTGTTGGTGAATGGAGAGAGTCAGGGTATAGCCTGCTGTTTTCCTCCTGTGGTAGGCTGTGTCCTCTACAGAAACACTCAGTCATACCAGAGATGGAATAGGTGTCCACATGGGACAGATGAATCAATATTCTTTGGCAGTCAGCAATCAGCAGACTGTACATCTCTGCTGTTGCGTTGTGCTGAGAAGTTGTGAAATGTTCACAGGACAAGGTCGGTGCGTGATGTGTCGTCAACAATAAGAGCAAAGACAATGGGAAAATCCTCATGACAAACATTTACCGCATGGAAATGTTTTTGTTTATGACAGAACAAATGTAGACTGTAGCTGAAACTAAGTGAAGGCAGACAGCAGTATGCAGGCTGTTTGTTGTGCTGGCTCTGAGACGAGAGACTTCACAGTCTGTGCGGAGAGCGTTGGTCTGGCCGATGACCTTGTGACTGTTAAACACTTCCTGATTTACCCTGCTCCCATTGGTCTTTCTTGTTTACCCTGCTTCCATTGGTTCCTTGTTCTCATTTGTTACTATGGGGCACTCATGGGGCTGATGGGAAAACGGTCTCCAGGTAGCAGACTGATTGGCTGATTCATGGGGTGACGGACAGAGAGACCCAAGAGGGTAGAAGACAGACATGCCATCACAGAGACAAGCCCCACAAGCTTTACAAGTTATTAAACTATCTGGAGTCAGACATTCTGGCTTTTTCCTCTCGCTCTCTCGCTCTCTCTCTCTCGCTCTCTCTCGCGCACGCGCTCTCTCGCTCTCTCTCTCTCTCTCTCTCTCTCCTCTCTCTCTCTCTCTCTCTCTCTCTCGCTCTCTCGCTCTCGCTCTCTCGCTCTCTCTCTCTCGCGCTCTCTCTCTCTCTCGCTCTATCTCTTTCTGTCTCTGTTTTGATCTATCTCTGTCTTTATCTGTCTCTCTCTCTCTCTCCCTCTCTAATAAAACTATAATTCTAATATGAGTTTTGGCTGTTGTCTTTAAGTGTTACACAAGGATGTGATCATGAAGAATATAGCCAAGATAGCTTAAAGAACAGTTGTGCTGAAGTTCGTCAGAGATGGAAGTTTACAATCACATGATAATGGTTTTATTATTTGATTTCGTATTTAGTCTTTGATGAACTTTCAGTCGGAAAGTATATTATTTCAAAATCCCATTGAGATAACCTTCAAAACTAAGCCACAAACATACGGGACTTTCTATCTCAATGTCTATATCAGGTCGCTAACAAAACTCCCCCTTCAGCCCACTTCCTGTGTTTGGGGTCTTAATCTGCAGCTAGGATCTGTGGTCCCCAGCTGCTAACAAGCTGTGTGTTTGTGTGTGTGTGTGGCTGTGTGTGGCTGTAATTACGTACAGTCATGCATAAATGAATGTACATGTATATTTACTATTTAGGTGTGTGTTTGTGTCTTGCTGTGTGTACAGCACCCATATCTCTCCTGTGCGCTCACGTCCCTCTCTAAGGCTAGCAGAGTGCAAGCTTGTGCCCTGTGTCCTTCCAGGGCGTGGGCCAGGGCCAGGCGGAGGGGTGGCCCACGGTGGGCCAACAGAGGCTCCAGACTTTGCCCAGTGAGTTCTCATGTAGCGGTGTCACTGTGACCCTCCATGGTACTTCGGACAAACTGTGGTTCCTATCATGAGCTCATTGGTCTGGGATTCACAGAACTAAGGTTCAAACCCGTTCTGACGGGGTGCAGAGTGCAGTGTGTGACCGATCGGCTAGATATGTTCAACGTTTTCCTGGGTTGTGTCACACACACATACAGAATGTGCGCTCACACACACACACACTACACACACACACACACACACACACACACACACACGCACACACCCACACAAACACCAACACACACACTCTCTCGCTTTCTTTCCACACATACAGACACACACCCACAGACACACACAACCAATCACACAGCATGTCTATATCTTATCATACCCTTATCTATATGTATGGCCTCAGATTCACTAAAACAGATAGGCCAGGACCATAAGTGGCCCAGCTTATCAGCAGAATACGGCCAGCTCAGTTCCCCAGGTCTACAGGGGGTTGCTGGGTGCTTTCCAGGCCACATTGGTAAACTGTCACCTTGTTTACAGACTGCCAGTTCATGCCCTGTCATCACCTCAACCTGGCCCCTGAAGGGGGAGGAGTCTAGTGTGCCAACACCGCTGTCCTCGCATTTGCTGTCGCTGTCGCTGCAGTGTGGGTTGGCTTCCTTAGGTGATGTGAGAATGGATGAGGTGATGACGAGGGTGAGCTCAGGTTTGCTTTGCTGCGTTGTCCTGTGTTTACATGTCTCCATTCCAGTGCTCTGGTCGACCGAGGACACTGTAGTCTTCTTATCTGAGTCAAATCAAATCCAAATGTATTTGCGTAGCCCTTTTTTACAAGCAATGTCACAGAGGGCTTCACATTCGCCCATAGAACTGCCCCTCTGAGCCGAATCTATGACTAACACACTGTAGGTCACAGATGATGTATGCGTTCGGCCCTGGTTCAGATTCTCACACTGGAGGGAGGAAGCCTTTTCACATAAAATGGTCACACACAGACATGCACGCATGCAACTTCAAACGAAGCATTAAAAAAGTACCAGATATTTCGAGAGATTGTAGATATCGGGGGGAAGTTTGTCACGTACCATTTGTACATTTTCATTTTGTTTCTTTACTGAATCTGAGGCCTTCTGCTGTGCTGTTGGGCTGTGAGGACAACATAAACAAGCACACCCTCAGACCCCTGGCTGCCACTAGGCCTTCCACAGGAAGTAATGTCATTTCCTGTCATATCACATCAAGTGGAAAGCAAAAGGCCCCTTAAGCTCACCAGACCCACTTATTGTGAGACCACAAAATGGAATTAGACAAGGTTATTTTCTGTGTGGAGGTAAAATAACTTTCAAGCTATTACTACTGTAGTCCAAATGTTCATAACCACCCATGAAGCTCTCATTTGCTCCAGTCTCTGTGCAAACAATGGCTGTGTATGTGTGTGTGTATGTGCTTATACCAGATTGATGTGTGTATGTTTGTGTGTGTGTGTATGTGAGTATTTGTACCTGTGTGTGAGTGTGTGTATGAGTACATATGTGTGTTTGGGAGCATATATGTGTGTATGTGAGTGCGTTTGTAAGTATACGTATGTGTGTGTTGTGGGTGTGTGTGTATGTGTATGTGAGTTTCTGTATGTGTGTATGGATGTGTGTGAGAGAGTGTGAGCGTGTCAGTTGAGTATGTAGGCATAGTCAGGATGTTGAAGGTGGTTTGGAGCCCTTTGTGCAGTCTCCTGTCTCATTGTGTGTTTTGTGCATGTTTCAGCTCTGAGGCGAGAGCGGAGGAGGCGAGATGTTCTGCATGCTTTGATGATCTCCAAGCACACATACTGCACGGATCTTTAACCCTTTTATGCCCACACAGAAACATTATGTTACAGTTATGACTACTGTATGATGTGGCAAGAAAACATCAAACCAAATCAACAGCCTGCCTACTGACCTCGCCAGACATTACCAGAGAAAAGTGTGTCATGTGCAAACTTCTGTTCAACTCATACAGCCTCAAAAGCATGGAGGCAACCTGTATCTGGTCCCTTAGCTAGTCCGTATCTGGTCCCTTAGCTAGCCTGTATCTGGTCCCTTAGCTAGTCTGTATCTGGTCCCTTAGCTAGTCTGTATCTGGTCCCTTAGCTAGTCTGTATCTGGTCCCTTAGCTAGTCCGTATCTGGTCCCTTAGCTAGTCTGTATCTGGTCCCTTAGCTAGCCTGTATCTGGTCCCTTAGCTATTCTGTATCTGGTCCCTTAGCTAGTCTGTATCTGGTCCCTTAGCTAGTCCGTATCTGGTCCCTTAGCTAGTCTGTATCTGGTCCCTTAGCTAGTCTGTATCTGGTCCCTTAGCTAGTCTGTATCTGGTCCCTTAGCTAGTCTGTATCTGGTCCCTTAGCTAGTCCGTATCTGGTCCCTTAGCTAGTCTGTACCTGGTCCTTCAGCTAGCCTGTATCTGGTCTCTTAGCTAGCCAGTATTCAAACCCTTAGCCTCCATACTGAATGGGTCTTAGGTCAGGTCATGGGGGTCAGATAGGGAGACAGAGAGATGGTTGTTTCCCCATTTCTCCTTCCTGTGGTTTGCTCTCTCCACTTAGCAACAACCAACCACACAACAGTGCTAGCTATACAGTAAACGTTATAGACCAGGGACTAAGCCCACCTTGGCCAACCCCCACAGCCCAGAATTTGCCCAACATCCTCAGGAACAGGTCAGACCCCCTCTATGTTTGTCCTAGTTACGGGAAGGCCCAGGGCTGGGCCGATCTTAAGTGGATTTAAATAGTCCTCCAATACTTCCTCTGGGAGTGTGTTAATGACATGAGCAGGCAGCTAACAGACGCTGTGCTGGAAGACAAAGCAGCCTTCTCTAAGCTCCCTAAGCTCCACCGTTCCACTGCTGTGACCTGTTCATGTCTCTGCTCTCAGAGTGAGGAGCATGCCAGTGCCTGTGCGCTTGTGAAAACACAAGGATTCATTAAGAGATGCTTTAAATCTATCTCCTACAGTGGGTATGAATGAAAGGAGGAGGGAGGGTTGGGGGCTTGGGGTTGAAGAGAGATTGCGACTGGCTCAAATGCAAATGCTGTGAAAATAATGTCCCAAATTACAGCAACAAGTCAAGCTAATTTCCTGTAGCGGTGCTTCAACTAGGCTATTTCTGCCCGGTCCTGTTTATTTTCACAGGGGAGGGGGGCCCAGGGCCGTGGACATTTTATCCTCCCTGAAAAGTGATTTATTTATGAATTCCTGTGCAGAACCTCCCCCCACCCCCCACCCCTTGCTCTCCAGAGAGGGTCGGCCAGCCTGCCAGAAGTCATTGGCCGATGTTTACAGAAGTGGATTGACCATTTCCCATGGTGCAGTGCGCCTGCGGAGATATCTTATTTGTACACCGCCCGATATGAGACAACAGAGGGGGTTTATTTTGGGATATTCCCCCTAGATGGATCTCATTTCTCTGGCTGAGGCGGTTTCCTCCATACGTGCAGTGGTTCAGGGCGCTGGGCATGGCTCTGGCTGGCGTGGCTGAGGGTGGACAGCTAGGGCTGAGCGGTACTGCCTTCTGGAGCGATGATGCAGCATTCAGAGAGTCTGGACAAGGGAGTCAGGTCCAGGGACACAGAACAGGAAGTCTGATATTAGTGTTATCAAAACAAGCATTGTCCCTCTCGAATTCATATTTCAGGAATTGTCCTCTCGCTTTGGTATGTTGTGTTGTCATAAGTTGTGCATCGCACTGATACCGCTGTTCTGGGATCGTGTACTTGATCTAACTGGCTTCTATGACACAGATAATTATATGACTTCCTCATGTAGTTGTGTAAGAGGGTGAGAATAACATACTTAATGGGGTATGTCTTTTCAAACGTGTTGTGTTAAGGTTTAGACAAGCACAGTGAAGTTATGAGTCTCTAACATCAACTTTTCCCACACAGCTTGACTCAACATCTGTTTGGAAATGATTGAGGCAGTATTTGGAGGAAAAGAGGACCATTTGCAATGCTGGGCTTTCGCTCTGGAAATGTTTGACTTGTGAAGCCCAAACCGCATCACAAGCTTGTGTGATTAGAATAACATTTGCAGATTTGAACACCTCATGTCACAACATAGACATGAGGCTGGTGAAGATGAAACACACAGAACCTGCCCTGGTCTGGTACCAGCCAGGTTCTAATGGGTTGTACTGTGACACATTAGGTCTGGTACCAGCCACGTTCTAATGGGTTCTACTGTGACACATTAGGTCTGGTACCAGGCAGGTTCTAATGGGTTCTACTGTAACACCTTAGGTTTGGTACCAGGAAGGTTCTAATGGGTTCTACTGTGACAATTTAGGCTTGGCACCAGCCAGGTTCTAATGGGTTCTACTGTGACACCTTAGGTCTGGTACCAGGCAGGTTATAATGGGTTCTACTGTAACACCTTAGGCTTGGTACCAGACAGGTTCTAATGGGTTCTACTGTAACACCTCCAGTGTAGTACCTGGTATTACAGTGATTTCTATTAAATAAGCCTAGAGTATAATTTGTTACCAGTATTACTAAATGATCACTCAATACTATGTCCTACATGACTGTCTCAGTAACCTTTGACGAGTATGCTGTACTATATTACAGTGTACTGTATCACAGGACATGTTTAGACAAGGTGTTTGACCAAATGATATCTGAACCCTAGCTTAGAAGCATGACCACAACCCCAAGACCATGACCATGGACAAGACAGCATGACCGAAACCCTGTAGCCGTGACAAGGAGCATATCCAGGGCAACAGCAGTTCACGGTGGGGTCAAGAGTTCACCGACCAGATGAGCGTGTCACCAGATTTTTTGAACCAATAGGAGGGTGGATGAGGGTCATGTGACCAGATGAAGCAGTAGACAGGAGAAATGAGCTGGGAGAAATTGAAGTGCCTTACGCACAAATGTCGTTTTCAGTTCAATCCCAGTGTTCCAAAGGGCTCCAGCCTTCATGTTGATCTGCTCAGTCAGACCCCACTAAGTCCTTTTGTATGAAAAGATGATGCTCGGGGTAAAACAGTGACCCTTGTTCCTTTAAAAGAAATTGCGTTGACATCATGTGGTTTTATTGGAGAGTGTTGATGTCAGGCCCTGTATAAACTTCTACCTTTTTAGGGATGGTTCTGTTTTTAGAAAGCCCAGCAACGTGCTGACTCAGACTCCAGAAGTGCTGCTTCGAGCATGCTCAAACCTGACTTATGAAGAAGCCTGTTGGTGACTGAGCGCTGATGGTTCTGTGTTTACTTGGCACTCGTGAATCATCAGTTGGGCAATGTTGTCTGATTGTCTTTCTGTTTATGTGGTAATTACTTGGTTTACTGGATGTGTTGTACAGTTGTGTGGTTGTGTGCCTTACGGTTGTGTCGCGTTGTGGGATTTTGTGCTGATGTGCAGTGACCGTTTTATGTTCTCTTGAGGAATTATTTTTCCTTGTGGTATGTTGTGCAGTTGTGGTAATGTGGATTGTGGATGGGTGTCAGCTCAGTAGTTGGAGCATCTGACTGCAGATCAAGAAGTTGCAGGTTCAGATCCTCCTCAAAATCCCTTTGGATGAAAGCATCTGCCAAAGGAATACAACATTATTATTATTATTGTGTTGTTGTGTTGCAGTTTATTGTGGTGTAGTGTGTTGTGGCGTGTTGTCTTGTACTGTGTTGTGGCGTGTTGTCTTGTACTGTGTTGTAGTGTTTTGAAGTGTGTTGTGCTGTATTGTGTTGTGTGATTGGAGTGTGAATGAGGCTGGTGTAATTTCTTGTTGTAAAACTGCGCTTCACGGGAGGTTTTCATGGGATGCTAGATAAGTGTTGTTGGCCAGCATCCTCTCTTTTCAGTGTTTTCAACATGGTCTTCACAGGAATACATCTCTCTCTCTTTCTCTCAATTTCTCTCTCTTTCTCTTTTTTCTCTCTTTCTCCCTCTCTGCACACGCACAGACACGCACACACACGCACGCACACACCTGCACGCACACACGTACACACACACGCACGCGCGCGGCGCACACAAGTCCCTCTTCTTTGTCCTCCGGTCAGTGTGATTCTAACCAATAGCACTGCTCAATCAAGTGCACTGCTCGTTCTCATCACTGCAACTTAATCATGCACGTACACACGCATCCACACCCACGCACTGACTCACTCACACACAGATACACACAATACACACACACGCATGCACACCCACGCACCTGACTCACTCACACACAGATACACACACACACATTCACACCCACACACTGACTCACTGACAGACAGATACAGACACACAAAACACACATGCATACACACACACCCACAAAGCCCTCTGGTTGGGAAAGACAGATTGGGAAACTGCATAGATTTCAAAACCGGTTCCTTGTTTTCATACTATTTTAGATACTATTTGCCCTGGCAGCAGAAATTTAACAGAAGCGGGTTGTCAGGCCATCTCTGACTCAGACCATGGTGTGTTTTCAACTGTTGATGTGTTGGCTAGACAGTCCACTGTTCCAGAAGGGCTTTTAAACAGTTTCTGTGTTAGACAGCAGGGGTCTTGCTATGTTAGTTAGATATTCCTCTGTACCAGGAGAGGGGCTGGCTATGTTAGTTTGTCGACTGGACCAGAGAGAGGGCTTTCTATGGTTGAAGCTCCCTTCCATAGAGCAGGGTGTGATTCAAGTCGAGGGGAGTCAGTCTCACCAAAAGTCACACAAGACTGCATCTCTGTTGAATAACAAACATAAAAAAGCTTGTTGCAGAGTGAACCACAGAAATAAGTGAGAACACTTATTTCTGTGGTTCACTCTGCAACAAGCTTTTTGCAAGAGATTGTTGCAGGTTCTCCTCTCCTCTTCTCTCCCCTCTGTCCTCCCCGCTCGCCCCCCTCCTCTCCTCCGTTCTCCTCACTAACCCAGACCCTGTCAATGTTTTCCAGCTGGCCATGCAGCTATTCTCCAGGGAGGTGGAGACTGTAAGCAGCGTTGAGTGGCCGCTGGCTCCCAGCCCTGACTTGGGTCCAAATAGCCCTGCTCAGTGCCCTCCACCCCTACTTCCCCACGCCCACGCCCCCCCCCCCCATCTCCCCACCCACCCACACTCCCCCACCCCGCATCTCTCCACCCCACTCCACCTCTCCTCACCGCCAGCCCAACTCTCCTCCTCGCCCACCTCTATACTCCTCTCCTCCCCTCTTCCCTCCTTCCCTCCCTCCCTCTCCCGCCTCTCCTCTCCCCCTACTTCTCTTCTCTGCCCCCTCCACCCCACCACACTCCTCTCTCCACTCCCCCCCCCCACCTCTCCCACCTCTCCCATACAATCCCCTCCTCTCTCTATTTGTTTAATTTGTGGAAAAAGCCATAAACATTTGTATATGATTTGTGGAAAGTGGCTGGCCAGGGCTGCAGGCGAAGGGTTTGTGTGTTGGTGTGTGGTTGTGGGTGTGTGATTAGTGAAAAGTGCACACTCCTCAGATGTTTGTGTGTGGCTGAGATTCACAGGGGGCCTGTCGGGTTGGGGGGGCATCTGTATTTAGCAGGCTTGGTTTTGTAATGTCCTGTTGACTAGGTCAGCAGTCTGGCTCCATGTTGACGGATTACTATGCATAGCCACGGCTGGATCAATGGAAGGACATCATGCTCATCTCGGGGGTAAATATTTCAGCTTTTGGCCGCAGTCATCCATCCGTAGAGTTAAAGGAAAAAAGAAAGACAAATGGTTGATGAAGAAGGCTAAGAGGAACACAAAATCACACACACATGCACACACGTACACACTCTGCCAGACTCCTAGGCCAGAACTGATGGGGTTGACAGTGTGTTGTCAACAGGGTCGGAGGTGAGGGAAGCAGGAGGATGACGAGTCTCAGTGTGTGTGTTTGTGTGTGTGCGTGTAGGTGTGTCCTTGACAGAAAGTTCACACTACAAAAGGAGTCGCCGAAAGAGTCTATGTGCATGAAGGTCATGGTTCTTTCAAACTCACATGTCAAATTGACATATATAATGATTGATTATGGAAGATGTCATTTCAGAAGGTTTAGGTTATGTCTCAATCATGTCAGTGGGAGATGGATGAGGAGGATTGGTGTGTCAGGGGTGTGTGTGTACGGTCAGGGCAGGGCAGGTATAGATGTGTGTTAGGTGTGTGTAGGGTGAGAAGGTAGAGGTGTGTGTTTGGTGTGTGTAGTAAGGTCAGGTCAGGTATGGATGTGTGTTAGGTGTGTGTAGGGTGAGAAGGTAGAGGTGTGTGTTTGGTGTGTGTTGTAAGGTCAGGTCAGGTATGGATGTGTGTTAGGTGTGTGTGTAGGGTCGGGGAAGGGGGTGGAGGGTGAGATGTTACAGATGTGAAGCACCTCTCTCCCTCTCTCCAGGGGTCAGGAGTTCACCTCCCCCGGTTTGCCTAACTGTGAACGAGAATCCACGTACGCTCTCTCCAGTCTCCACGGCAACCAGGCCTCCCCGGCCTCCCCGGCCTCCGACAGGTGTCCTCCGGGCGGAGGCGGAGGGGTCAGAGGTTAATGGGGGCGAGTGGCGCCGGGCTGGCCCGTGTGACGATCCTGCTGGGATTTGGTCAACAGTGAAGCTGTCACTGCAGATTAACAGGGAGAGCAGCGCAGCACACAGGGGGCTGATGCCCCCCCCCCAGCCCAGCCATGAAAGTGCCTGTCTCTTCCATTCTCCACCCCTCTGGGCCTCCAGCAACCCTCCCCAGCCCCCCTGATAAGCCTTGGAGAGACCGGGAGAAGGGGAGCGAGGGGAGGTGGAGGAAAGGGGGGAAAGGGAAGAGAAAGAGTGGGAGTTGTGAGAGACAGGGAGAAGAGAGAGAGTGGGAGAGGGAGGTGAGAGTAGGGTTAGAGGGAGGGGAGGGGAGAGAGTGAAGGGAGGAGGGAGGGAAGGAAGGAGAGAGTGGGGGAGAGGGGAGAGATCACGGGGAGGAGAGAGAGCATGGGGAGAAAGAAAGGGGGAATAGAGGAGGTACAATCACTGAACAACAACCACAGAGGCACAAAGGTTCCTGAAACAATGCGTCGAGGAGGGAAAGCGAGCCGTGGCCTGGAGGAGACACGGGTGGGAGGGTTTAAGAGGAGCAGGTTCCCGTCGCTGGTGTGTGAACACAGGGGGGATCCAGATCCCAGCTCCCAGTCCATGTAAACACACGGCTCACTGGGGGATCTCGGGGGGGGGATTTTCAGGGACGGGTACAAGCCTTGACGACACCACGGCCTGTCTGTCAGCACCATGTGGGTACCCCCCCCCCCCCCCCTCCACCGGGCTTCAGTGTGTGATGATGAGGATGATGATGATGGTTATGATAGCAGGGTATTTAACTTTGCACGCATTTTGATGCTCTCTCTATTTCTCTCTCCCTCCCTGTAGCTCTGAGAGAAGAGACAGATATAGACTGTAGATCGGCAGAGAGAGAGAGAGAGAAAGAGAGACAGGGGGGACAGGGATGAAAGGGGGCTGGCTTCCTACTAATGGAAGGAGAGAGCGACAGAGGTTAGGATTTTGTTCTTTTGTGAGTATACTGGTGCTGTACTCCACTGTAACCTAATGTGCTCCACTGTACTGTAATGTACTTCATTCAGCACCCCCTGAACCCATGGAGCTGTCAGTTGGCCAGCCAACCTCTCTCCCCCTCCCAACAGCTTCCATTGTACTGTCCTCACAATGGGACTGGCCCTTTGATCTTAGATGGGTGCTCCTCTCTCCCTCCTCTCTCCCTCCTCCTCTCCCTCCTCCTCCCCCTCCTTCTCCCTCCTCCCCCTCCTTCTCCCTCCTCCCCCTCCTTCTCCCTCCTCCTCCTCCTTCTCCCTCCTCCTTCTCGCCCCTCCTCCCCCCTCCTTCTCCCCCCTCCTTCTCCCTCCTTCTCCCTCCTCCTCCTCCTCCCTCCTCTCCCTCCTCCTCCTTCTCCCTCCTCTCCCTCCTCCTCCTTCTCCCTCCTCCCCCTCCTTCTCCCTCCTCCTCCTCCTTCTCCCTCCTCCTCCTCCTCCTTCTCCTTCCTCTCCCTCCTCCTCCTCCCCTTGGGGTTTCTCTCTTCTGATGTCCTTCAGTTTGCATCTTGACCTTCCACTCACTGTGAAGAGGGGAGAGAGAGAGGGGAGGCGATGAAGAGCACAATGGAGTGAATGAACATGGATACTGGACTGGAGAAAGGGAAACAGAGAAGGCAGATTGAGGGGATGGTGGGGGGGGGGGGGGGGGGCAGAGAGACAGAGAGAGGGGGGGGGGGGAGAACATTGTAACCGTCAGATGCAATGTTCCTCAAGTCCTTGGTTGTTAAAGGGAGTATGGAGATTGAACAGGGAGCATGGACTGTTGAGTCATGTTGGGGTTGAGCGGGGGTGGGGGGAGCAGTGTGCTCTACCTGCCCCCCTGCAAACTTCACCCCTTCCTTACTCTTTCCCTCTCCTCCCCATCCCCCTCCCTATCTCGTCACCCATCCCCCTGTCAGGCCAGTGCTCCAGTACGTTTCTATATAGACTAGGACATCCACAGCACTGTATTGTCTCTGCTCTGGCCCTCTGCTCTGGCCCTCTGCTCTGGCCCTCTGCTCTGGCCCTCTGCTCTGGCCCTCTGCTCTGGCGCTCTGCTGTGGCCCTCTGCTCTGGCCCTCTGCTCTGGCCCTCTGCTCTGGCCCTCGGCCAGCACCTCGACAGCTTGGGGAAAGCTGCTCTCCACCAGAGCAGCTTTCGTCCCCCCCTTGCCTTCTTTTCTTCCTTTCATTCCTTTTTTACTCTATTCTCTCTTTTCTTCTCCCTGCTTGGCTCTGTTCCCTCCGTGGTGGAGCCTGTGTGGACACAGTGGAGCTGGGAGGGAGGAGGGTGGAGGGGCAGGGAGGGGGACAGTGGAGCTGGGAGGGAGGAGGGTGGAGGGGCAGGGAGGGGGACAGTGGAGCTGGGAGGGAGGAGGGTGGAGGGGCAGGGAGGGGGACAGTGGAGCTGGGAGGGAGGAGGGTGGAGGGGCAGGGAGGGGGACAGTGTAGCTGGGAGGGAGGAGGGTGGAGGGGCAGGGAGGGGGACAGTGGAGCAGGGAGGGAGGAGGGTGGGAGGGAGGAGGGTGGAGGGGCAGGGAGGGGGACAGTGGAGCTGGGGTTTGGGTTAGAATGGCTGGATGGAGAGCAGCATTGGTGGAGCTAAGGTTGGAGAGAACACACACACAGACACACCTACGCCCATAGAGACACACAAATACACACTGAGACACGTGCACAAAGACACACACGCACACTAACACAGAAAAACATTTCCTAAGAAACGCAGACAAACGCACACTAAGGGAGAGAGCGAAAGGGACACCCACCCACTCCTAGTCACTCTGGGACAGACAGAAACACAGTGTGCGCACATCAAAACAAATGTAAATGAAACCCTAAGTATCTTCTTACCATCTCATAACCTCTGTTGACTCATGCTACACTTTATCTCCATGCATCTCCATTCCCTCTGTCTCTCCCCGCTGGGTCTCCTTCAGACAAGATGAGTCTTGTGTTGCCTGAGGGTGGCTGATAGGTGTATACATCGACCCGCCCGCCCCACTCCCACCCGCCCTCCCTCTTGCCCGTATCCTCGCCCCCCCCCCCTCCCCCCACCCTCATCGGTCTTCGACACCTACATCCTCGAGGGCAGACTGTGTGCGTGTGCGCGCATTACTCCGACACCCCTCCGCACCCCAGACATAAACACGGGTGACAAATTGACTGCGGTGTCAGGTCTCAGGTGTCTGAGGATGGAGACGGTAATGACACAGAAAGGGCCAGGCAGGCCCTCATCTGACTTGTTGATGTGGAATTACGACTTCCCCTTTTTGTGACCAACTCACTTTGTTCTAACGGACATGTTTACCGTTTTTCCTGTTCAGTTCTCCCTCAGGGGATCAATAAAGTACACTGTGTCTGTCTGTCTGTCGGTCTGTCTGTCTGTAGGGGTGAGCACTTGGGACTTAACAATTCTCCATAGATGTGGCTGACACCTGTTCCTGGCTGAAGAATATCTTTCTTTTCTTTCTGTCTTTCTTTCTGTTTGACTTTCTTTCTTTTTCTTAGCTGGAGGGAGCTGCCCCCCCCCGTCCTCCCTCCCCCCCGTCCTCCTGTGCTGTCCTCCATTCTCCGGGCAGGAGTGTGGGCCCTCTAGAGGCACACAGCAGATATAGAGGGTTCATAGCAGGTAAAGACTGACTGTTGCGTTAGTTTATGAGATCACAGTGTCAATGTTGACTGTATCACTGTAGCATGGAGCAGATGAGATGGATCTCATCTATCACTCTCTATTCTTCCATCTCTCCTTCTCTCTCTCCCTCTCTCTCCCTCTCTCTCCCTCTCTCTCCCTCTCTGTACCTTTCTCTCCTTCTCTCTCCCTCTCTTTCTCTCTGTGCAGTGGGAAGTATAGGATCCCGGAAAGCAAGACACACACACAGGAGAGAGAGATGGCTGGTGTGTCACTGACCCCTCCTTTCTCTGCTGGACACGTGAGCACTCACACACACACACTCAGCCCCCCCCCCCCCCACACACACACACACACTCAGTCCCCCCCCCACAAACACACACACTCAGTCCCCCCCCCCCCACAAACACACACACACTCAGTCCCCCCCGACACACACACACACTCAGTCCCCCCCCACACACTCAGTCCCCCCCCCAAACACACACACACTCAGTCCCCCCCCCACAAACACACACACTCAGTCCCCCCCCCCCCCACAAACACACACACACTCAGTCCCCCCCAAACACACACACACTCAGTCCCCCCCCCACACACTCAGTCCCCCCCCCCAAACACACACACACTCAGTCCCCCCCAAACACACACACACTCAGTCCCCCCCCCACACACACACACTCAGTCGTTGAGGGGCAGTTCTATTGGCGTATGTGAAGCCCTCTGTGACATGCTTGCATGTAAAAAGGGCTATACAAATACATTTTGATTTGATTTGACTCAGTTCCCCCCCACACACTCAGTCGTCGTCGTCGTCGTCCCCCCACACTCAGTTCCCCCCCCCACACACTCAGTCCCCCCCCCACACACACACTTAGTCCCCCCCCCCCCCCACACACACACACACAATCAGCCCCCCCCCCACACACACACTCAGCCCCCCCACACACTCAGCCCCCCCACACACACACTCAGTCCCCCCCACACACACTCAGACCCCCCCCCACACACACACACTCAGTCCCCCCACACACACACTCAGACCCCCCCCCACACACACACACTCAGCCCCCACACACACACACTCAGTCCCCCACACACACTCAGCCCCCCCCCTCCCCCCCCCCACACACACACACACTCAGTCGCCTCCCCCCCACCCCCCTCCAGCCTTGCCTCACCCAGCCACCTTTCCACCCCCCACCCCCTCCCTATATCCTACACACCGCAGACAGGAATGCCCTCGGAGGACCTGAAACAGGACCCACACCCCCTACCCCACCCCCAGCCACCTCCCTGTCTTTTGTGCACCATTCTGACACACCTATAGATCCCTGGCACGCCTCCTCAGCGAACCAACGATTTTCACAAATCGCAGTTGTCCCTCTCCCCCTCTCTCTTCCTCTCCTCTCCTCTCCCCTCTCTCTCTCTCTCTCTCTCTCTCTCTCTCCATCCCTCTTACTGTCCTTCTACCTCTCTTTCCCCTTTATCTTCGTCTCTCCCCCTCTCCCTGTCTCTCTCATCTGTCTAACTTTATCTCACTGTCTCACAAACTCCACCACAAACTGATACCTTGCCCTCCTTCCCATAGCCTCTCACTCATTGACACACCCTGTGTCCTGTCCTGTAGTTCAAATTAAACATACACCTGTGGCATCTACGGAGTTTCTCAGCATCAAAGACTGGCTTATTGAATCAGTGAAGCGACAAGCAAACTAGACAACACCCTGACCCTGAGGAGTATGGGAAATCCCCTTATCTACAGAAACTGGACCCAGGGGGTGGGGTTAGGCCATGAGGGTGGTCGGCGATTGGCCGAGGGGTGCACATGCGTGGTGGTGAGTGACAGGCTGTCAAAGGAGATTGGTCAGAGGACAATGCGGCCAGTGAGAGTCACAGGGGTCAGTCTCCAGACAACGCAGGCCAGGCGGGAGTTTGTTTTCACGTGAGGGGCTGCACTTTCATCTATGGCCCTCATTATCAGAGCGTGTGCCCCCTACGGCCCCAAACAAGGGTCCCTGTGTGCATATGTGTGTGTGTGCATATGTGTGTGTGTGTGTTTATCCCTTACCAGGGATGGCGTTTTGTCAGAACTGGAGCGAATACGATTTCAAATCCCACGCTGATTGCCCTCTGCAGAACTAGGGTGGCTGTGTTTGGTTTGGGATTGTGGACAGAAGTATCTCACATGGCTTCTTTGTTTTTTTGTAACTGCCAAAGATACAATCGTGTGCAGTGATATTCTCAGGATAAGTCAAGATGTCAAGTCTACGGCATCCAGAGACCTCAACTGATATTACATTCATCTTTTTGCTGTCTTTAGTTTCTGAAGTTATTTTGAATGAATAAAAACTGCAGAGTAAGTGACTTCCTGTGAGCGCTCAAGAAGATGAGAGTCACTTCCTGTAGAATTTTCCAGATATGGACGTTTCTGGAGACTCATAACCCTCAGGGTGTTGTTACAGTAAGATGGCCACTTATTCAGAGATGCTTTATGACTTCATGACAGTGTTTGTGAGGGTGTGCGTCTGTGTGTGTTCTGTGTGTGCTTCTGTGTGTGTTTCTGTGTGTGTGTTTCTGTATGTATATGCGGGGGGGTTCAGGGTGTGTGTCTGTTTCTCTGTCTGTGTACATAGGGGAATGTGTGTGTGTGTGTGTATGTGACGGAATGTGTATACGAGTGTCTGTGTATGTGGGGGAGGTTGTGTGTTTGTGTGAGTGTGTGTGGTGGTGTACACGGGGAGTGTGTGTGTGTGTATGTGTTTGAAAGCTGATGAGGTAAACATAAATTCAGTGCTGAGAACATGTTGTTCCTTGTGGCTAAAGTAGTTCAACACACAGTAGAAGACAGAGAACAGAGAGAGACAAACTAGGAGAGACAGACTGGGAGTGATAGATTGGATGAGACAAACTGACTGAGAGAGACAGACTAGGAGAGACAGACTGGGAGTGATAGATTGGATGAGACAAACTGACTGAGAGAGACAGACTAGGAGAGACAGACTGGGAGTGATAGATTGGATGAGACAAACTGACTGAGAGAGACAGACTAGGAGAGATATACTGGGAGACTGGGATGTAGTACACAGACTGGGAGAGATAGACTGGGATGTAGTACACAGACTGGGAGAGATAGACTGGGAGAGATAGACTGGGAGAGACAGACTGGGAGAGATAGACTGGGAGAGACAGACTGGGAGAGATAGACTGGGATGTAGTATACAGACTGTGAGAGATAGACTGGGATGTAGTACACAGACTGGGAGAGATAGACTGGGAGAGATAGACTGGGATGTAGTACACAGACTGGGAGAGATAGACTGGGAGAGACAGACTGGGAGAGATAGACTGGGATGTAGTACACAGACTGGGAGAGATAGACTGGGAGGTAGTACACAGACTGGGAGAGATAGACTGGGATGTAGTACACAGACTAGGAGAGATAGACTGGGATGTAGTACACAGACTGGGAGAGATAGACTGGGAGAGATAGACTGGGATATATAGTACACAGACTGGGAGAGCTAGACTGGGATGTAGTACACAGACTGGGAGAGATAGACTGGGAGAGATAGACTGGGATGTAGTACACAGACTGGGAGAGATAGACTGGGAGGTAGTACACAGACTGGGAGAGATAGACTGGGATGTAGTACACAGACTAGGAGAGATAGACTGGGATGTAGTACACAGACTGGGAGAGATAGACTGGGAGAGATAGACTGGGATATATAGTACACAGACTGGGAGAGCTAGACTGGGATGTAGTACACAGACTGGGAGAGATAGACTGGGAGAGATAGACTGGGATGTAGTACACAGACTGGGAGAGATAGACTGGGAGAGATAGACTGGGATGTAGTACACAGACTGGGAGAGATAGACTGGGATGTAGTACACAGACTGGGATGTAGTACACAGACTGGGAGAGGTAGACTGGGATGTAGTACACAGACTGGGAGAGATAGACTGGGAGAGATAGACTGGGATATATAGTACACAGACTGGGAGAGCTAGACTGGGATGTAGTACACAGACTGGGAGAGAGAATGTTGGAAGCTGGCCATGAAGAACAACAGTGACAGTCTAAGAGACTGCAGACACAAGCTTCTTGTACTGAGGAAGACAAAAAGACTGCTGTGTGTGTGTGTGATCAACCCTTATCTCTCTGTATTGTTCAGGAGCACCTCATTGTCCCTCCTGGCCCTGGCCCTGGCCCTGTTTCTGGCCCTGTTTCTGGCCCTGGCCCTGGCCCTGGTCCTGGTCCTGGTCCTGGTCCTGGCCCTGTTTCTGGCCCTGGCCCTGGCCCTGGCCCTGGCCCTGGTCCTGGTCCTGGTCCTGGCCCTGTTTCTGGTCCTGGTTGATGTGTGTGTCTCTGGGTCTGAATCCGAGCCTTGTTCCAGGCTGTTTATTCAGCTGGCCCACCAGCAGGGTCCCACCCCCCCCCCCTCTCACCCCCGCCCCTCTCACCCCCCCCCCCCCCCCCCCTCCCTCGACGGCCCAGCCGGACACCTCCGCTGCCCCACCCTCCGGGGTCAGCACCCCTGACCTTTCACCCTGGGACTATTTGCTCTGAGGCCTTCCCTCAAGAAGGGCCTACATCAGGGGCCTGGGCCTCTGTCAGCACAGTCATGGATCTGCTCGAAATGACCTGATTAGGACTGGGGCTTGTCCTGGTGAGTGGACAAGGCTTGGGCGGAGCGGGCCGAAGTGAAGATGTATGTGTGTGCGTGTGTGTGTTCCTGCACGTGTTTGTGTGCGTGCGTAAGTGTGTGTGCGTATGCATTCCGACGTCTTTGTGCGCGTGCGTGCATTCCTGCATGAGTGTGTGTGTGTGTGTGTGCATGGAAGGACAGGGGTCAGGGTGCAGAGAGAATGAACAGAGAGGCATTCAAGTTCCCTGAGACTCAACATGAAAGGAGTGGTCATCACAAGAAGGTTCCCCCCCGGCCTGGTCCTGCTTGTTATCCCAGCTCCACCCCCCCCGCGGTGGGGCCGAGATGGCGGGAGGGGTCTCTCTCTGGTTCTCTGGAGCCTGGAGCCTCTCTGGTCCTCTCTGATGACAAACACACACTGTTTTCATAAACCTCTTTTTCATGTGCTCGTGTTGATGTTCCCCTCGTCTTGTTATTCTGTTATAGGGTAGGAATATGTCATGTTATGCTTGCTGCCTGTGTGTGTGTGTGTTGTGTGTGTGTGTGTGTGTGCGTTCAGGAGTGGCCTGCATCCTAGCATGTGTGTGTGTGGGTGGGTGTGTGTTTATCAAGGCCATATAATTAAAGACTTAGTGTAATCTAACACACCTACCCTTCCCTGTATGGATCACCCCCACCCACTCCACCCTACCCCACTCTCCCCAACCCCTACCCCACCCTCCCCCACTATGGGATTAGGATCAGCCAGGTCTGGGTAGGATCAGGTGATCATGGGGAGGGGGGTTAGGGGAGGGTGGGGTGTGGTGGGCGGGTGGGTGGGGGTGCAGTAAATACTAAATGATGGATCTCAGAGCCAAGAGATAAGAAGAGGGAGCTGTCAGCAGCATCGAACCTGGAAGGATTGCTTCGGAATCCCTGGCCAGCCAGCTCCTAATGCACACACACACACACACACACACACACACACACACACAGGAGTCAATATGGACAGGAGAGTGTGGAGAGCCTCTTTGCATACCTTAGACGTGGAGAGGTATAGGGTCACCTCATTCACCGGCTCCTGGGAGAGTGGATCTGTGAACACAATAAGGTCTTTGTCTGCAAGTTGTTTACTGAAAGTTTGATCTTTTCCACAAATTGGGTAGTGAAACTGCAAATGATCTGGACAGGCTGAGAGGTATTATGCAGGGGGCTGTGCAGGCCAGATGAAGCTGTCCTGCCAAAGCTGTTTCTCAGCTGGCCAGGGTGATGCTCTTCTGGCTCGGGGGTCACAGGTCAGGGGTCACCGGTCAGGGTCAGGGGTCAGGGAGATGGATGCAGTGTTTGTACCGGGGGCCCTTGTCTTGACATCTATCTTAATTAGACGTCTGGAAGAACTCCATCGTCAGGCTTCACTCTATCCCACCTCTGCTCTTCACCGCATCCTCGCTCCCTGCTGCTAGCCCTCCTCTATCTCCACACTGCTCCCTCCATCTCTCATCCCTCCATCTCTCCTCTATCTCCACACTGCTCCCTCCATCTCTCCATCTCTCCATCTCTCCTCTATCTCCACACTGCTCCCTCCATCTCTCCATCTCTCCTCTATCTCCACACTGCTCCCTCCATCTCTCCATCCCTCCTCTATCTCCACACTGCTCCCTCCATCTCTCCATCCCTCCTCTCCTCTATCTCCACACTGCTCCCTCCATCTCTCCATCCCTCCTCTCCTCTATCTCCACACTGCTCCCTCCATCTCTCCATCCCTCCTCTCCTCTATCTCCACAACCTCTCCCTCCATCTCTCCATCCCTCCTCTCCTCTATCTCCACACTGCTCCCTCCCTCCATTCCTCTACTACCCTCCGCATTTCCACTTCCTCACCCTCCCTCCCTTCCTCCCTCTCTCCAATCCAAACACTGTCAGTCCATCTCCAATAAACAGAGAGGCTGTGGCTACGGACTAGGCTTAGCCCTGTCAACGCTGAGGTCATGAAACAACACACCGGGTGTGTGTGTGTGGGTGTGTGTGAGTGTGTGAGTGTGTGTGTGTATGTGTGTGTGCGTGTTTGTGTTGGTGTGTGGGTGTGTGTGTGGGGGTGTTGTGTTGGTGTGTGTGAGTGTGTGTGTGGTATGTGTGGTGTGTGTGTTTGTGTTGGTGTGTGGGTGTGTGTGTGTGTGTGTGTGGGGGTGTTGGTGTGTGTGTGTGTGTGTGGAGTTGTTAGTGGGTGTGTGTGTGTGTGTGTGTGTGTGTGGGGGGGGGGGTGTTGGTGTGGGACTTTGGATGATCAGCAGCACTCTAACCTCTATCAAGGCTGATATCATGAAACAATACACCCAGGGTCAGGCCAGACCAGACCAGACAGGCAGGAACAGACCAGACCAGGCAGGAACAGACCAGACCAGACCAGGCAGGAACAGACCAGACCAGACCAGACAATAATGGAAGTGTTCTGGTCTCCTGGTCCTTTTACAAAAACATGGCATTCTGAACTTGAGGTGGGGATGGAGAGAGTGAGAGAATGAGGAGAGTAGAGAAAGAGAACCAGGGACGTCTCAGGAGGAGGGAGAGAAAGAAAAGAAGAATGAAAGAATAAAAGAATGAAAGAATAAAAGAATAAAGAATAAAAGAATGAAAGAATGAAAGAATAAAAGAATGAAAGAATGAAAGAATAAAAGAATGAAGAATGAAAGAATAAAAGAATGAAAGAATGAAAGAATGAAAGAATGAAAGAATGAAAGAATGAAAGAATGAAAGAAAGAAAGAAAGAAAGAAAGGGAGAGATAGTGGAGAGTTGTGTCTTGGCTGAACTCACCATGAACCAAAGCAGATTTATTTTCTCCGGAGCCTGTAGCTCTCCTGAAGGGGGCCAGATATACACGCCTTGCTCTCCCCGGGTCACTGTGGAGCTGGGGGGGGGGGGGGGGGGGTGGGCGGGGGGCAGGGGGGGGGGGCTGGTCTGGAGAAGAGGGGGGAGGAAGGGAGGATGGAGCTGGAGAGGGGGAGGGGGGATAGAGGAGAAGGGAGAGGAGAGAGAACGTGAGAGGATGTAGGGGGACCTTTGGCTGGCTGGTTGACTGGCTGACTGGCTGGGTGACTGGCTGACTGGCTGGGTGACTGGTTGACTGGTTGACTGGTTGACTGGCTGACTGGATGACTGGCTGGGTGACTGGCTGACAGGAAGACTGGTTGGGTGACTGGCTGGCTCAGGAGCTGGCTGTCTGGAAGCTCAACTCTGTATCTTAACAAAAACAACTCTTTATCTATTACCTGCGGTGTTTGAAACAACCAATTCCCCCTGTTTATGTGTCTGTTGATGTGTGTTACTGTAATGGTGTGTGTGTGTGTGTTTATGGCAGTGAGAGAGAGTGTGTGTGTGTGTGTATAAGTGCGTGTGTGTGTGTTTGTGTGTTTGTGTGTGTGAAAATGTGAGTGTGTATGTGAGAGAGTGTGTGTATAAGTGTGCATGTGTGGGTGTGTTTGTGTGTGTGAGAGCATGCATGTGTGCGTGTGAATATGAGTGTGTGTGTATGTGAGAGAGAGAGAGAGAGAGAGAGAGAGAGAGAGAGAGAGAGAGAGAGAGAGAGAGAGAGAGAGAGAGAGAGAGAGAGAGAGAGAGAGAGAGAGAGCACTTGTAAAGTATGGTGGGGAAAGGGCTGACCGACAGTGAAAGAGGCTTTGCTTAAGCAACGGCATTTAAATCAACGTTAGAGATCGTATTCGAGAGATCTATGTTATTATGAGGAATGTAAAAATGCGTTAGGTGTATTATGAAACTATGGCGGAACAAATTAGACTGGCATTTGCCATCATTTAGGTAATTATGGGAAACAGATAAATTGTTCCATCAAATAGGCCTAAATGGTTTGAATGAGCAGCTTAAATCCATTATTGTCTTTAATATTAAAACGTTTTCTCTTGAGTCTTCTCACATGGTTACGTATTCAGGTTTCAGCATTAACTTCGGCTATATGAATATATGCATACAGTACATTATTTTTTATTTTTTTTAATAAAACATTAAATGGGTCGGGACGTTGTGGTAATTGACTTCAGGCAACAGTATCTCACTGTGTCAACGTTCATTCACCATGGAAACATGATGACTTATTGAAGATGTCATAATTGCAGTCACTGTTTATAAATGACAAGCATTCGACTTTAAAGCTCAGATACATGAAGACGAAGGTAAGAGTAGATGCTAAATTAAACATGCAGGCTACTTTAAAACATTAATATTTTTTAATTTACGCAGAATTTATTTAATAAACAATTATATCTACGTGAGAAAATTATGCGATGACCGCGGCAGCGCACGAAACCGAGGCCTCGCATTAGACAAAGATTAAGGACAAAAGATAGCCTCACATATTTCCTTGTCTGCTCGGCGACAAGGCTTCCCCGCTGTCAACTTAAAATTTACATAAACCTACTTGCTATTTTTCAAAATGTTGGCCTTTTCGTTTTTCGTTTGTAGCCGATTGGCAATATGCACTTTCATTGGCCTCCATTCCAGACCATTGTTCTGCGTCATAATGATTATGTTTAGAATCGAACGCAGTGACCGTCGAACATTTTCTCAACACATTAGTTGCACAGCAGTCATTTTGCCTCTGTAGTAAAAACATATTTTCTTTTGATTATGAACTTTGTAGATATAAAGGAACAATGAATCAAGAAGACAAAAAAGACAAGGTAGGGTTACCTAACCCTTACCCAATCAACACCTATTATTAAAACAGTTGATATGGCTGTCAAGATAGTCATTGTTTGTTTAGTGTAATCAATTCCAATCAACTGTCATCACAAAATCCTATTATTGCAGTTCTTTATTAATTTATCTTAACGCATTTCTATTATTTGTTTCAATTTTATGAAAGGCCAATGGGGAAAGCCTTTCTCATGTTCTTGCTGACAAAGCAGAATACCTCATGTCATCTTCCAAGGCTGCGAGCAAACCTAAGAGGAAGACCAACATGAGCCGCCTGAGAGAGGCTGTGAGGGACTGGGAGAAGAGGGCCAGAGAGGCCACAGCCACAGAGAGGGAGAGGGCCAAAGAGGTGGAGATGATGAAGGTGGACAGACAGATCGTTGAGGAGACGATAGACAGGCTTCAGCAGAAGCTCCAGATGGAAGGACAGGCTCGTCTTCAGGCGGAACAAGCCCTGGCGCTGGCTCAGACCCACCTGCAGGACCAGGAGATAAGATTCCAGCTGGACCGCGACAGACTATTAGGTCTGTTGTCAGGCAAAGACGAAGCCTTGATCAGTCTTCAGACCCAGACCTCCCTGGCTGTGGCTGTCAAGTCTGAAGCTGAAACAGCAGTCAGCATCGCCATGGCAAACCTCCAGGACACTCGCAGGATCACGCAAGAGCTGAAGGATCGTTTGACCTCTCACCTCCGAGCCTGGGAGAAGGAGAGGCAGGAGCTGAGATCTCAGAAGAACCAGGCAGTGAAAGCTCTGAAGATTTCTGAGCAGGGTCTCACTCGGACGACAGCAAAGCTGCTGGAGGTGGGAAACGTGGTCCCCAGTCCAGCTCAGCTGGGGGTCAAGTTCCAGACGGAGCTCTCTGCCCTTAAAGCTGAACTCTATGCGGCCCAGTCATCCAGAACCAGGGCTGAGATGAAATGCAATATGACCAGAGCGAATCTTGTGAACCTGGAGAAAAACCTTCGTGCTGAGATTGCCGAAAGGGATGACAACATCCTCATCCTCTCCGACGAAAAAAAGGAGGCCCTCCAGGTCACACAAAGGGGTGAGCAGGAACTGGATGAATTCAGATGTAACCTGATAAAGATGGCGGGCTCAATGACCAAACTGCAGATTGACCTGAGGGAGAAGGACAAGCATTGCAGTGTTTTGGAGAAGGCCCTGGAAGAGGTTCAGGAAGACATGGGCAAAATCAAAAAGGAGTTTATCTGTAAGTGTGCAGAGATCGAGTCTCTGCAGACACAGGCTTGCCAAAGCTCAGCGGAACTGGAAGCTCTGCTCATCGATAAAGCAGAGGAGCTGAAAGAGCGCCAAGGACACATGGAACTTCTGCAACAGCAACTTCGGCGTCAAGCTGAAACCACGTGTCAGGCACAAGAGACCCAAACCGAGGTAGTTCAATCATGTCCGGGGGCCATTTTAACTAGGAATGAGCCTTTTAACATGTACTGTTATGCATATTGGGTCGCTGTGTTTTGAAATGTAAACCCTGCATGCTCCCTAGTGTATTGGTTAGATTGTTAATATTTGGTGTTTTTCAGAAATCTTCTATCAAGAGAAAGAAGAAGGGTGGCTGCTTTGGTCGCATGCTTTTCTGGAGAAGCTCCAAGAATGCATAAGGGGACACCACCCCAACTGCCCTCGCCACCTCCCTCCCCACAACTTTCCTCAATCCACATCCACCATCATCTCCACCTTCCTCCCCCCCCCCTTACTGCGCACACACATCCATCCTCCTTACCACCATCCATCCACCTATTCTTACACAAACCCCCAAACACACATCCTCCATCACCCTAAAACCCTCCTCTTGATATGTGGCATCACGCATATCAGCATGGTGGCTCGATGGCTAAATAAAAAATGCCTCCCAAAACTGTGGGCCTTGTTTTTTTCTCAAGGACACAACACCTCACACTCTACACCTCACACTCTACACCTCACACTCTACACCTCACACTCTACACCTCACACTCTACACTTCACACTCTACACCTCACACTCTACACTTCACACTCTACACCTCACACTCTACACCTCACACTCTACACCTCACATTCTACACCTCACACTCTACACTCTACACCTCACACTCTACACCTCACACTCTACACCTCACACTCTACACCTCACACTCTACACTCTACACCTCACACTCTACACTCTACACCTCACACTCTACACTCTACACCTCACACTCTACACTTCACACCTCACACTCTAACACTTCCTACTAACACCTAACACACTCCATGCTAGCACCTTCCAGACACAGTACTTTCTGTATGCACATACTAGGTACAAGTAGGCCTCAACCGAGCCCCTCATCCATACTGTTATAAGGTGGTTATATTGTTTGGTAGTGTGTGTGTGTGTGTGTATGAGAGAGAGAGAGAGAGAGAGAGAGAGAGAGAGAGAGAGAGAGAGAGAGAGAGAGAGAGTGTGCGTGTGTGAGTGTCAGTGCAGACGCGTTCAGTACAGTATGATAACATGCAGGGCTGCAGCTCCTCAGCTGTGGGGGAAACTAGCTGTTCCATTTCTGGCTCAACTCTCTGCGAACCATGTGCAGAGTTGGAGGTCAGTCTCATTGGGTTTCATATCATTTCTCATCCCCCCTTCCCTTGCTGTTATTTCTGGGGGTGGGGGGGGGGGGGGGGGGGTTTGGGGGGAGAGCCAGGAAGTCCCCCAGTTCCTGACCCTGATGCTCAAGGGATCGCCCCCCCCCCCCCACCACCACCAACACCACACCACCCCCCTTCTCCAGACAGGTAAAGCTCAACACCCCTGGAGCAGTCTGTCCCCTTCCCCCAACCCTGACACGTAGAAGGAAAGAGAGACAGAAGGGAGAGAGAGAGAGAGAGAGAGAGAGAGAGAGAGAGAGAGAAAGAGAGAAAGAGAGAAAGAGAGGGAGAGAGAGAGAGAGAGAGAGAGAGAGAGAGAGAAGAGAGGGAGAGAGAGAGAGAGAGAGAGAGAGAGAGAGAGAGAGTAAGAGAGAGAGAGAGAGGAGAGAGAGGGAGGGAGGGAGGGAGGGAGGGAGGGAGGGAGGGGAGGGAGGGAGGGAGGGAGGGAGGGAGGGAGGGAGGGAGGGAGGGAAGCTTTTGGGGGGTACAGTAGACAGAAAGAATAGGGAAAGCACAGACACATCAATGAAGTGTATGATGAACGTACACACACACACACACACATGCCAAAACAGACACACACACACACACACACTAATACACGCACACACACACACAGAACACACACGGGGAGAAGAACTTCAAAGAGGAAAGGCACAAGGACTCCCATCTCCACACAAACAGGGGATCTCCTTACGGAAAACAAAGAGTGCTGAGCAGGAACAGGGAGTCGGGAGGAGGAGGGGAAACACATGACACGGGCGGAAAGGTAGAGCAAAATCATTCATTACTGTAATTACAACCTGAGCCTGTTCACTCTTTCATTCAGGCAGTGGAGGGGAGAAGGGAAGAATAAAGGAGGATTGATTGCCCCGTTGGAGAGCGGGCGAGAGGGGGAGAGAGTGAGAGAAAGATGAAGGGAAAAAAAGGGCTTGTTTTCAACGCATGCCGGTTTAAGACATGTCCCTCTTTCTTTCACTCCCTCCCTCCCTCCCTCGCCCGACCTTCCCTACCACACTTTCTTCTTCCCCTCCCCCTCTCCTCCCCCTCTCCTTCTCTTCTCCACAGGTAACTGCAGCCTACACCACCTTGACTTTCCCAGCTGGTATTACCAGGTGGTATCATACAGTATTTATGCTCTCTCTCTCTCTCTCTCTCTCTCTCTCTCTCTCTCTCTCTCTCTCTCTCTCTCTCTCTCTCTCTCTCTCTCTCTCTCTCTCTCTCTCTCTCTCTCTCTCTCTCTCTCTCTCTCCCTCTCTCTTCTCTCTCCTCTCTCTATCTCCCTAGGATGACTCCTGCTTGGTGTCCCTGGGGCATCAAACGTGACAGGGAGGAAGGAGAACAATGTTGCTACCTGCCTGAAAGGGGACACCAGGCCACCACCAGTCCCACTCACTGTCTCACTGGGTCACAGGTGACTGGAGGAGGGCTTTCACTGGGAGCTGTCGCGGTACCTTACGGTTCCTCAGGATGTCTGATCTGCAGGATGGAGATCCACAGATGTTCTCATTCACAATTGTCTGTGCTGTGTGACGAACACCGGAAGTGTGCGTGTTAGTGTGCACGTGCGCTTACTGTAAGCTTGTGTGCGTGCATTTAGCTGTGTGTATGTGTGTGTGTGTCTGTGTGCGTACAGTAGCGACACGTTTTCAAGACCCTGTACAGACCAGCAGCGCTCCCACAACGCGACTCATCTCAGCCCAGCGCAGCCCCTAATGACTGTCCCCCCACACAGGGATTTACTGTCATCACAGAGATCCACTGTCTCCCATGTTCCCCTCACTTACAGAGCACCAGCGTCACCTGCTGGCGAGAGCAGGTACTGCAGCAACACTGTGTTAACTGTAATACAGTGACAGTTTTATGAGTGATCTTTGAAGTGAAGTCACTTAGCTGCAGTTGATGAGAGTTCCCATCTGAACTGTTTCTCACAGGCAGATCACCAGGACCCAAAACATTGATTGTCACGGTGATAGCCATACTCATGCACAGAACACACATACCTGTACTGTACGCACACATTCTAACAGACACAAATACACATGCAGAGTTATACACACACACACACACACACACACACAGGGAAACGTGCACATATGAAAATACACCCAAACACACACACACACACACAGAGGGATACACTCATCCATGAAAATGCACACACAAATTCTCACACACACACACATACACACATAAAATCTTTCCCCTTCCATTAGTTGGGTTGCGAAGCTGCAGGCCAGATGTGTGTAGGTGTTGTTGTGTGAGCAGGATGTTTTACATTTCCACTGTGGGGAAGGGAGCTCTCTAGATCATCAGTCAGTCAGGCTGCATTACAGCCTGTGTCATAGAGATCTGTTCACCTGCTCCTCTGCTCTCCTCCTCTCCTCTGCTCTGCTCTCCTCCTCTCCCCTCCTCCCCTCCTCCCCTCCTCCCCTCCTCTCCTCTGCTCTCCTCTGCTCTCCTC
The DNA here is from genome assembly GCA_023658055.1 of Thaleichthys pacificus. Taxonomy (NCBI): domain Eukaryota; kingdom Metazoa; phylum Chordata; class Actinopteri; order Osmeriformes; family Osmeridae; genus Thaleichthys; species Thaleichthys pacificus. The sequence goes on along the minus strand of CM042866.1, from coordinate 16,165,208 downwards.
CTCTCCCCTCCTCCCCTCCTCCCCTCCTCCCCTCTGCTCTGCTCTGCTCCCCTCCCCTCCTCCCCTCCTCCCCTCCTCCCCTCCTCCCCTCTTCCCCTCCTCTCCTCTGCTCTCCTCCAGACCAGATTGTCCCCCACACTCCCACATTAGTCTTGACTGGTGTGGAGAATATCAGATCTGCTGTACAACACATGCTGTCCACCTCAGATTGCATTCTGGAAGTACCATGGCACAGAGAGGAGTCACTGAGTGGATGTGCAGTCTCAGAGAAGGAGCCAAGGTTCATTTCTGTTATGACAATACAATGATAAAGCTCCTATCTTTCACACAAAAATTATTTGAATGACCTCAGCCGAATACAGCATTGGAATAAATTGTATGGCCCCAATTCCACAATTGTCCAGTCCCCCAGCCTTCCAGTCCCCCAGCCTTCCAGTCCCTCAGCCTTCCAGTCCCCCAGCCTTCCAGTCCCCCAGCCTCCAGTCCCCCAGCCTTCCAGTCCCCCAGCCTTCCAGTCCCCCAGCCTTCCAGTCCCCCAGCCTTCCAGTCCCCCAGCCTTCCAGTCCCCCAGCCTCCAGTCCCCCAGCCTTCCAGTCCCCCAGCCTCCAGTCCCCCAGCCTTCCAGTCCCCCAGCCTTCCAGTCCCCCAGCCTTCCAGTCCCTCAGCCTTCCAGTCCCCCAGCCTTCCAGTCCCCCAGCCTTCCAGTCCCCCAGCCTCCAGTCCCCCAGCCTTCCAGTCCCCCAGCCTTCCAGTCCCCCAGTCCTCCAGTTCAACACTGCTCAGCCGTTGGCTGGGATCCCCACAGCTGGCCTGAACAGTCTCCACACTCCCCTCACACCACCTGCCAGAGGATCACAGAAGAGTGTGTGTGTGTGTGTGTGTGAACACGGTTAGTGGATGCTTTAACACACAAACCACTGACACAGCATGGGTATTCATTATGTTTCAACCAGGAACTTAAAAGCCAGTAACTATTCATCCACTCTACTTGAGTGTGGAAGAGAGAGAGAAAGAGAGAGAGAGAGCTGGAGTTTTTCTTTGATCAAAGTGTCCGTTACTCAATGAAAGCTGGCACTGGTTAGGAGTGCGGAGGGAGGAAGGAAGGGGGGGAGGTGTTCGATCGAGAGAGAGACAGAGAGAGAGAGAGAGAGAGAGAGAGAGAGAGAGTGTTCTTTGTGTAATTCCTTTCTTTGTAGGATGTGAACACCCTTCCCTCAGGGAGGTCGATACTGGGTCATGGCCTTTACCCCCCCCCCCCCCCCCATCCCTCCAGGCGGTTGGGACGGTTTGAGGCTCAGTCTTGGACGACGCCGTTCCATGGTGTTGACTGTCGAACGTCTCTTTCTCTCACGTTTCAGCGTCTCACTAACTGATTGAGAAGGATGCCCCTCCCTCCCCCATCTCTCCCTCCTTGCCCTCCCTCCCTCTCCTTCCTCTCTCCCTCCATCCCTTCTCTCTCCAGATTCCATTTGAATGGGTCAGGTTAAAGGATGGAGGGAGAGGGGGGGGGGGTGGTCTCCTCTTGATGTGTTTTGCGCTTGACGAGGAACTGGCGGAGGACTAGATGAAAGCGAAACACATAGAGGACCGAGAAGAACACAAAGGAGAGTCTGAGCATGTCTGCGTCCGAAAGCTGCAGCTCTAACAGCATCTGCTGCAGGGAATCAGGAAGAGGGTGTTTTCTGAAGGCCAGGGAGTGGGGGGTGTGGGGGGGAGGAGGGGGGGGGATGAGGGGGGGGGGGGGAGGAGGAGGGGGGGGTGCAGAGATGGACTCTGGCGTGTTTGTTGCTGTGATTCAGACCCCCAGACGTTATGTGTTCCTGGTAAGGATGTGGTGTTTCTGATCGTGTCGCTGTGTCGGCCAAGAGTATGACAACCGACTCAGCTGATGCACAACTAACTGTTGAGTTTATCGGCTGCACGAGAGATTTCCTGAGAAATGTTGCGGACTGGCCAGCTGTTTGTCTTCCGAACAAATATATATTATTACTGCATCGTCTATTACAGCGAGTGAGGTTTTCAATCTGTTATGGGGTTCGTTCAGGCTGGTTCCACAGTAGCCTGGTCCTAACCAGACTCTCGTACATTTCATTTGTACAGAGAGTCTGGCCTCGCTCCATTTACAAGCGTTGACTTCCTTGTAGGCGGGTACTCTGTTGAAGTTTAAAACTATTGGATCTGCCCAGAGCCACTCTGATCTGCCATAACCAATCGCTAGCGTTCGCCTTAGCCAATTCCTTCACCACTACTGTAACAGAGCTAGCTGCCGTAGCTGGAAAATCAAACTTTTCCCGAACCCTGTGGGGAGGAGGGCCACAACATCATGGCCACCAACAAAACTCAGCAAAACTTGTTCTTGCTCCGGCTTTAGCTGTTGGATATTCGTCAGCGTTGCCACAACGGACCGAATGGCTTTCCTCGCATCTTTCTCCGCCGCCATTACGGAACTACAACACAAACTAGCACACGACACCAACGTCATCGTTCTCAGCCACTCCCTCTGTTCGCTTATTGGACAGGTAGAAAATCAACCTGCAGAATCTGACTTACGGACCTCATGGCCAGACCTATGTACAGAAGCAAATACATTTGAGCGGAAGTACGTAGGACGGCAGAGCCAGGCTAGTTCCACAGCACCTGTAGCCCATTATAAAAGCTGTGAGGGCAGTGTCGCATAAATCACACTCATCATAACCTGCAGTAGCATAATCAATACATCCATCCATCCATCAACCAATCAATTATAGGAGTATTTTCCTTTAAATCCGTGTTCATTTTCTAATCATCCTTGTTGACATCCTCGTAATGTGATGATTTGAACAGCAGAGGGCAGTGTTTGCTTCAAAAAAGCCATGTTCAGCAGTTGAACGTTAACGGTGATGTTAAATGAGAGGGTTTGTCCTGTGGTCAACCTTGGCATAGCATGACTTCACTGGGAAACACCCAATAATTATATAGACAGGTCAAGGACACAACACACACACACACACATATACACGCACTCCTCCTAATTCCTCATGACTCCTCCCTGACTCCCCATGACTCCTCAAGACTCCTCCCTGACTCCTCCTAACTGGTGAAGACTCCTCCTAACTCCTCATGACTCCTCCTGACTCCTCCCTGACTCCCCATGACTCCTGAAGACTCCTCCTAACTCCTCATGACTCCTCCCTGACTCCTCCTTGACTCCTCCTGACTCCTCCTGACTCCCCCTGACTCCTCCCTGACTCCTCCTTGACTCCTCCCTGACTCCTCATGACTCCTCCCTGACTCCCCCTGACTCCTCCTTGACTCCTCATGACTCCTCTCGGACTCCTCCTTACTCCTCCCTGGCTCCTCATGACACCTCCTGACTCCCCCTGACTCCTCCCTGGCTCCTCATGACTCCTCCTGACTCCCCCTGACTCCTCCCTGACTCCTCATGACTCCTCCTGACTCCTCCTGACTCCTCCCTGACTTTTCCTGACTTCTCTCTGACTCCTCATGACTCCCTTCTTGACTCCTCCTGACTAAACAGGAAAGGTGCAGCAGCTGGAGAGGGAGGAGGAGTGTGTGAGTAAGAGGAGGGTTAGTTCCTGTGTGGCCTTTACAGGGACTCTTCCATCAGACACACACACACACATACACACACACACACACACAAACACACACACTCTTCCACATAGACACACACACACTCTTCCCCACCTTCAGGCCACCACATTGTCTGTGATCACCTCCCAAGAAGCTAAAGACTAGGTGTGTTTTTAACTGCCCTACTTCTTCTCTGTTTTATCTCAGGCCTGTATGTCACTCTCTCTCATCGACTCTCCCTCTCTTCGCCTCTCCTCTTCCTACTTCTCTCTATTTCTCTCCCGCTCTCCTCTCTTCTCTCCTCTCCTCTCCTCTACCTCTGTTCACTTCTCCTCTCCCTCTGCTCCCTCTCTTTCTCTCCTGTTCTCTCCCTCTTCTCTCCCTATCCCTCCCTCCCCCCACCCACCTTTGTCTATTGTTTACCTTCCTCTTGATATTGCTGTGGTATTTGCCAGTGTAAACACCCTGTGTGGCTTATGGACATATCTCATCTGTCCTCAGGATCGGTTGGAGGGCTTCACACTGTTGTGTCTCTGGAAGAGGCCGTGAGAGATGGGGATCTCCTGGTGCCTGAGAAGTGTGCAACCGGACACTTTCACTCTTCTCTCTCCCTCTTGTAGTGTTTACAGTCTGTAAACAACAACCGTTTTAGGGCTTTGATTCAATTCGATTCAATTCAAGTTCAATTGAGTCAAAGTTTCACTCAGTTTAGAACAGAATGAGTTTGTAGCAATGGTTTGTAATAAACCGCCCACAGGCGTTGTGGTGGTGCTGTCTGAAGTGAATCAGTCTGACAGAAAGCTCCTTTCTTGGCCATCTCCTGTACGGTAGCTCCCCACAAAGCACCTCTCCACAAAGCACATCCAGAAGATGCTTCATTGTAATTTAGATCCTAGCACTGTAATCAGCAAGTGAGCAGACCTGGAGACAAAGCACAAAGACACATAAACAGCCACACACAGAAATGAAGACACACACAGACACAGGCGGCCACACGCACACACAAACACATCACACACACAACACGCTGTATGGGATTTATGAAAATGAAGACTGTCTTGAAAGCAATGTTTGTGTGAAGGGGATAAACAGCCATCAGTCTGGCTCTGTGGTTTGAGGATCACACTGTGGCGACACTCATGGCGTCTGGGTCCAAAGCTACTGCCACCAGGGCAGGGCTTCTATCTAAGCCGCCACAACACATTTCCCTGCTGCAGGAAGATGGAGAAGATCTTGTCCACGTTGCCAGCTACAAACGTTGTTGCTGTAATGCCTGATACAAATGATAGCTTTTGTTTTTTTGTGTGTGAGACTGGCAGAGAGAGACCAAGTTTTGTCTTGTGTGGTTCTAGTGGGAGGGGGAGAGAGAGAGAGAGAGAGAGAGAGAGAGAGAGAGAGAGAGAGAGAGAGAGAGAGAGAGAGAGAGAGAGAGAGAGAGAGAGAGAGAGAGAGAGAGGGAACCTGACAACGAGACAGGCACACAGCGTGAGATGGACAGACAGACAGACAGACAGATAGAAAAGTAGAGAAAGTCTGGGGGAGCTATAACTGTAACTCAGTGGGGGAAAAAAACTTTCCACCAGAAAACCACATCATAGATGCTTGTCTCCCATTTGTGTCGAGCTCAACTGTTGTCCAGGCCTGACGAGACTTCCTCATCAGCACTCTTCACACACTGTAGCTGTTAAAGTCAGTTTGGCTTCTTTCCTTTTTATATGGAGTTTTTCTGTCATGTTCCACTCCCTCTGTGGTTCCAGAGAGTCGAGCCAAGCGTGTGTAAACCATTCAGGAGACTTCAGAGAGCAAACCAGCCCAATGCGTTGGCCTGACAACACCGCCTGGCCCAAAACGAGCGCTCTGCTCTGCCCGGCCCTGTCACCCTGCCCTGAAGGAACGACCCAAGGCCTTGCAGCAGGACACGTCACCTACCCTTCAGAGTCATCAATCGTCAATGGCAACACTTACCTCATAGCATTAACGGAAGCTAAACAATCGATCCAGGATCACTTACGTTTCGTTGACTACAGAATAGGCTAAGTGAATGGGTTTTCTGCTCTAGCTACGAATCCAGTCAGCTGGTCAACAACTGGGTCTGGAGCTGTGTAGCTACTGATGGTCTTCAGATTGGAAGAATCCATCATGGATGGATGTGTCCACAGTGTGATCAGAGTGAAGGAGCTCCCTGCTCCTCATGCACGTCCTGTCAGCTGGTTGTCAAGCTGACCTGCTTGACAACTGGGACCAGGAGACTAAACTGCAGATACAGAGCTCTCCAGGAAGGGGGAGGGGGGAGAGGCCTGGTGTAGCAGGCTTTATGGTAAGCCCCCCCTTCCTGCCTCGCCCCCAAACCCCCCCCCCCCACCCCAGCCCGGCTCTGTCTCTCCATAGCACAGCAGGCATGCCAACCATGTAGTCCCGACACCAGTTGTTTTGACTGGGAGCACTGAGCCACTGATTCATTGTGCAGTGCAAGGCCATACCAGGCCAGGCCAGGCCAGCAGGCCAGTCTAGCTATGTACAGCTAGCCTGCTCTCTTCATACAGTATTCTCCACCAGTGCCTTCGCTAGCTCCACAGCGCTGGGCCTGAACCAAAGAAACTAACCTCTCACTCACCGACATTGGAACAGTCTCACAGAAAGTGCTCCTTAATTGTAAGGGCCCAGTGAATTATAGCGACTGTACAGACCTAGACTGGACTGAGAGAGAGAGAGGGAGAGAGAGAGAGAGAGAGAGAGAGAGGGGGAGAGAGAGAGAGAGAGAGAGAGAGAGAGAGAGAGAGAGAGAGAGAGAGGGGGAGAGAGAGAGAGAGAGAGAGAGAGAGAGAGAGAGAGAGGAGAGAGAGAGAGAGAGAGATGGAAAAGAAAGAGAGAGCAAGACAGGGAGAAGGAGGAAGAGAGAGATGGAGAGGCGGTTGGCTGGCTGTCTGTTGGCTGGGTGCTGGGGGGGAGCGAGGCGTGTTTACAGTAGGCCAGGAGTTGCTACATTAGGCTACAGCAGACACACATGGGCCGTGTACACACAGAGAACCACAGCTACACATTCCCCATGCTGTAGGTTCCACTAGAACCCTCGACACGTTCCCTTCACATGAGCTGCATCATAGCCTTTGTTTACTGGAGCTGTTCCTCCACGTAGTGCTTCAGCTGCAGTCACAAACCCCAGTGGACTAGATTTAGGGCTAGAGGTGATTGTGTGTGTGTGTATGTGTATGTGTGTATGTGGGAGTGTTTGCGTGTGTGTTTCTGTGTGGGTGTGTGTACTGTCGGGTGTGGGCCATCACTTTGTGTTGAACAGAAAGACACACACTCATAAAACACTCATGTAAACACCAGACTGTTCCAGCCCGGAGTATGTAAGTATTAAAGCATGCGTGTCCTATTCTTCTCTGTGGGGGCTGGTTTCAAGCGTGTGCATGTTCCACTTGTGTTTTGTACTCTGGCAGCTGAACTGGGAATTATTTATTTGGGTGTATCTCACAGGCAACAGCATGAACGTGGAGATGCAGTAAAGGGTTCCAGATGGAGACTCCTGTTGCCCTTGTCACAGGGGACGATGGGGGAGGTGGGGGGAGTGTAGTCGAGCTGGAGTAGCGATTCAAGCCCCCCCCCCCCCCCCCCAACACACACACATGCGCGTACACACACAGTATTTCCCGGACCTGACACATTTTCTGATAAGATGTATTCTGAATGTATACATTTCTCTCATTTTGAGACAATGAGTCTTTATGAGCTCTCTCTTTCTCTTTCTCTTCTCTCTCTCTCTCTTCTCTCTCTCTCTCTCTCTCTCTCTCTTTCTCTCTCTCTCTCTCTCTCTCTCTCTCTCTATCAGACTTAGATTATAAAGGGTTTGTTTTGTAGGTAGACTCAGTCTCATTATCCCCTCACAAAACTTTTACAGCCCAACTAAGGATACATTAACAGTTGCAAACTTTCACACCATGCTCCAACTACTTTTGGTCGTTGTAAAATTGTACTAGGCACTACTGAGCCAACCGTTACTTAGGAACTGTGAACTAAAACGTAGTTGTGCATGTTAGATGAAATAGTCTGTTACGTGAATTGATGGCTCTGACATGAATACAGTAAAGTGCAAAAATATATTTTGCGCAATCGAATATTGTTACTGTAAAATAATTTTGGGTTAGGAATTTAAAGTTGAGCTCTGGTGCAATAGGTCCAATTCAGGATTCCTACACAAGGGGGCTTGACTCCCGGCGAAATCTGATCCTACGTTTGCCCCTTTAAAGGAATATGGGATGAGCCGAGTCAATGGGATCAGCGGCCGTCCCCTCAACTTTACGGACAAGTCCAAAGAAACGGAAAGACAACCGGACGACGAGGCATGAATAGTTGAAAGAGGTGATATAGTTCCATACCTAGGCAGAGAGTCAATGAATGAGATAGAAACTAATCGGAATATGATTAGCCGGGGAAGGTGCACTACATGCGGCGAGAAACACTATTGAAAGGCTCACTTCAAAGTCACAAGGTAAACTATTTGAAGAGTTCCGCGAAAAGAAATATTTTTTTTCATTCTCTACATGCTCTGTTGACTCCACTCTTGCTCTGTTATTTAGCCACATCAATGGCCTGTTATGAACTCCAAAGAAGTTGCCGATATTCGTAGTTAATTCTGGAGTAAAACCTTTAGAAGTGCCCCCGAGTGCTGCGGACTTCGGTTGGGATGTGAGATCCGGCTCTGCTGACCGTCGCTTTACGGTCGGTAGTCCGGTGTCTGGCACACCTGTGCCTTGTGACCATTTTGGACAATGTGGAACCAGCTTTACGGTTGCAGTTATTCGAATAGATACTTACTTACTTACTATACACTCCGTAATTTCTTTTAGAAGCAATCGCCTATATCTATAGTCTTTAGTCTTGGTTGGTGGACACTGATATACAGCCGTTGGATTAATTTGAACTCACTGCAAATCATTATCAAAGATCAAAGAAAGCTACAGTTGTGAATACAGTTTCGAAAAGTGTGTGTGTGTGTTGGGGGGGGGGGGGTGCAGTCTATCTATATGTCTATTCGTCCACCTGTAGAGTCTATTACTGCAATAACGGTCTGTGAATTTGTCGACTGCAGCCCTTTATATGAAGAGCCGCAAAGCCATCGTTTGAGCTGGGTTGTAAATCTGACCGTCAGGTTTGACAGTGGTTAACCCTGCATGATATAGCATACGGTATAATGTATTTTTCCAGTCAATCCAGTAAGAAATAAAAAGCTCTACGTCTAAAAATACTTATATCCACCAAATAATACCAGATATCTGAGATATCTATCTCAGTCTGATAATGGCTAATTTAATTTACCGAGGTTGATAGATGTATATGGCAAATACTGTCTAATACTGTATTGTTCTCCAATACTTTCTAAATGACTCAAACAGAGTGGCTCAACCCTAACCCATGTGACTCAAGGGTCTATTACTTTAGAGTTGAGCATGTGTGCTGCTCATGGTGGCTCCTCTAGTTGGTCCATGTTGTGAGGTGGCGAGGCATGCAGTGTGAGTGTGGTGACTCAGCAGCGTGCGTTTGTGGCGGCTCATCAGTGTAGTTGTGTGCGTGTGTGTGTGCATTTAGTGGCCAGCACTGTGTGTGTGGTGGCCAGCAGTGTGTGTGTTAGAGAGTTAGAGAGAGAGAGAGAGAGAGAGAGAGAGAGAGAGAGAGAGAGAGAGAGAGAGTGTGTGTGGTTGTCGACAGTGTGTGTATGGGAGGGCAACAGTGTATGTGTGTGGTGGAGTAAAGTGTGAGTGTGTATTGTACCCCCGGAGTACAGTGTGAGTGTGTGTGTACTCGCAGTGTGTGTGTGTGTATGTGTAGTGGAAAGAAATGTGTCTGTGTGTGTAGTGGCCAGCAGAGTGTGTGTGCGTGTGTGTGTGTGTGTGTGTGTGTGTGTGTGTGTGTGTGTGGAGGCAAGAAGTGTGTCTGTGTGTGAGTAGTGGGCAGCAGTGTGTGTGTAGTGGCCGGCAGTGTGTGTGGGTATGTTGGCTGGCTGTGTGTGTGTGTGTGTGTGTGTGTGTGTATGTGTGTGTGTGTGTGAGAGAGAGAGAGAGAGAGAGAGAGAGAGAGAGAGAGAGAGAGAGAGAGAGAGAGAGAGAGAGAGTGTGTGTATGCGGTGTTCAGCAGTGTGTGTTTGTGTGTGAGAGTGTGTCTGGTGTGTGTGGGTGTGCAGTGAGTGTGTAAGTTAGGGCCTGCAGTGAGTGTGTGGGTGTGGGGGGTGGGGGGGGGGGTGTGTACAGATGTGTTCACCTCACAGCAGAGGAATGTCAGGAGCTGTGTTTAACCCTGAGGAGGATGATGAGTGTGGTCAGTCTACAGGCTTGTCATTAGCCTGCCCTACTCACTTTACTTCCTCTGGTGGAAGATAGGAGAGGGGGAGGAGGAGAGGAGACAAGGGGAGAATAGCAGAGAAGAGAGGAGCGGAAGAAGAGGAGGAAGAAGAGGAAGAGAGGAGAGGAGGGACCAAAACCATTAAGGAGAACAAGAGACAGAGAATAAAAGGACAGAAGGTCAGTACCCAGAAAAGGAGAATCGTTTTTTGAGTACATAAAGCATTGTTAATAGGCATGTTTATATGTTTAAATATCTTAAGTATTTATATGTACCCATTAGGAAAATCACTGCTGATAAGTCTGTCAGCATAACTTTACATAACATCAGTATTATTCTGTCTAACTCATATCACTGGAAGTCAATATTCAGACTGTTACAATAGTTACATTTACATGGCTGATATGACTAACCTACTTATAAACCTTCTACATAGTGTGTCATAAGCACTTCAAGCGCATGTCAAAGGTCACAAAACTCAGTGAAGGAGAGAGGAGAGCGAGGGATACCGCTCCTCCTCCCGTTACCCCCCCCCCTTCTCTCTCTCTCTCTCTCTCTCTCTCTCTCTCTCTCTCTCTCTCTCTCTCTCTCTCTCTCTCTCTCTCTTTTTAAATTGGGCCACTGAGACCAAAACAGTGAGTCAGTGCTTGAAACCAGAGTGCATGTGATGCTGGGCTAGGGGTGCGCTCCTCTCTCCCTACACAGTGGAGCGAGACAGAGAAGAAGATATCTGACATAGAGACCACACTTGACGTCTTGCTTTTCAAACACGCATGCTTTCAGATCTCCCCCACACACACACATTCACACAGTGACCCAGATTGAGGTTTGACGGCGTCCTCTGGTTGGAGTGGGTTGGGGAGATGCCAAGCTCCAGGGACGCCAGGGGGATCTGCAGAGAGACAAGGACAGCGGAGATTCCACTTCTGCAGGAGTGATATCATAGATATCCTAATCACTTACATCACCACAGCTGCATGCTCAACTGTGTGTGTCTGTGTTTATGTGGGTGGATGTGTGTGTGTGTGTGGTGGGTGGATGTGTGTGTGTGTGGTGGGTGGATGTGTGTGTGTGGTGGGTGGATGTGTGGTGTGTGAAGAATTATATCTGGACAGGGAGTATCTTTTCAGGAGGGTGCGTTATTGGAAGTGTGTGTTCAGGAGTGTGTGTTTGGCAGTGTGTGTGTGTGTGTGCGCTATTTAACGTGCGCATATAGGAGTGTACGTGTGGCAGTGTGTGTGTTTTTTCCCAGTGTGTGTTTAAGTGTGTGTGTGGTGATCCAGGGGGGTTCAGACCGAGGCAATGTGTTCAGTGTGTGTTCAGTGCTACCAGGAGAACACACACACCCTCTGGCCTGGTTTCCACACTGCCGCACAGCTGCACTCCAGCCCCACAGTTGGAAGAGAACAGTTCCCATTGACACTCTGTATCTGTGAAGGGACAGCTTGTTACAACTATTCTTCCAGGTCACAGTATCAAATGTCTATTCAGTGATCATTGTCACCCTACTTCAGGTACAGAGTTGCTTAACAAGCCAGTCTCCTGTGACCTCAGGGTTCTCTTGATGAGAGACGTTTCCGGGCTGGGTTCCTGCCCAGTTGTTCTCCCCAGGGCATCCTGTGGTCTAGAGTATGTCAAGGTCATCTAGCTGGATTAGAGAAGGGGCCTGGAGGTTATTTCCACATACTGAGCTAGAACGTAGGGCCTTAGTCCCCTGCTTGCTGCCAGGAGAAGAGTCACCATAACGGGCTAAAACCTTGGCCCTGGCCCCCTGCCTGTTCCCTGCCTGTTCCCTGCCTGTTCCCTGCCTGTTCCCTGCCTGTTCCCTGCCTGTTCCCTGCCTGGTGCTGGTGCAGGCTGGGTGGCCTGCAGTTACTAGGTTCACAGCTCTGAGGGTGAGAGTCTGTGTTGTTGTCTTGGTTTTGGGTGCCCTCCTCCTGAACCCGCCAAGTCACCACCAGGTCATAACTGTGATTTACAAAGCTCACACAGAGGAGAGGTGAGGAGAGGAGAGGAGAGGAGAGAGGAGAAGAGAACAAAGGGGGGGGGGGGAGGAAAGGAGAGAATAGAGGCGAAGAGAGAGGAGAGGAGAGAAGAGGTGAGAGAAAGAATAATCTAGTTGTAATCTGCGTAGTTTACCTGAGGTCAGATTACATTCCAGACACTGTAGCCCTTTGACTCTAACAGTCGAGTAACATGTCTTTTTTATGTGTTAAATACAACACAACTCTTTCAGTCCAGGGGCTGGAAGATGTGGCTGTTTGTGGACAGAAGCTCATTAGTTGCTTATCGAGCCTCTGCGGTCTTTGTGATGGCTGCTCTGGTGCTTGTAGAGGTGGCTGATGTGGGGTGACTCTCCCCCTCAGAGGTCAACAAGCCAGAGGTCTGAAGAGAGGTTTCCGGGGTGAATTAGCACAGGGGTGCTGAAGGTGTTTAACCAGAAAATGGTTTGTTTACACTCTGTCTTAGCTGCTGTTACTTCTGGAGGGGGTCGGCCTGGTCCTGGGTTTGGGCTGCCCTGGATTTGGCCTGGGTTTGGTCTGGTTTGGCCTGGGTTTGGCCTGGGTTTCCCTATCCTTGACTATCCGACACTATCCTAAACAGTCCTAGGTTGGTCTGTCCTGATTTAACCTGGGTTTAGTCTCGAGGAAGCAGGGGGAGGCTTATCCCAGGTTAAATCAGGACAGACCAACCTAGGACTGTTTAGGATAGTGTTGGATAGTCCAGGATAGTCCAGGTCCTCTTGCCCCCTGCTCCTGCCCCTCCTGCCCTCTCCTCCTCTTGCCCCCTCCTCTTGCCCCTTGCTCCGGCCTGTGGTCATCCAGTCCAGCCTGTGCTGTGAGGCAGCTGTAATCAGCCTGCCAGTCTGTGTTTGTGAGCAGGCTAATTGTAGGGAGCTCCAGGCAGAGTCTTAGCTGCTGGACTTTGAACCTCTGCTTTTCTGTACCGCCATGGCTGGCCATTAGTCAGTCTGGCTGCCTGCCTGCCTGTCTGTCTGTCTGTATGTCTCTCTGTCTGTCTGTCTGTCTGTCTGTTTATCTGTCTGCATGTGGGTTTGTCTCACCTCTGCGCTACACCTGGGCAAATATTGATAAAACTTTCAAACTACATTTAGCATTATTTAAGTGTTTATAGATCTATATAGTTATTTATCCATCACTACAACTATTAAAGCCATCACCAGGATTTTATAATGTTGTACTCTGAGTTCATGGCTGCATTGATGCAGGACTGGCTGGGTCTGGGGGTGTGGCCTCAGCAGGGCGGGGCCTGTGTGGATGAGAGGATCATGCCGAGCTAGCTGGCGGGCTGGCAACCCCTCACAGGTACAAAAAGAACCCCGGCCGCCCCCGTTTCCCACATCCAGCGCTGGTCCCATTCACTCTCTCCACTCTCACACATTCTCTCCCCCCCTCCTCCCCCCCTGTCTATCTCCCCCCCCCCCAGCTTGGGCCCTTGATGGGACTGTCATGCAGAAAGACATCATTGTCCTGCTTTGGATCGCGTTTCTCTCCTGCCCTGTAATTAAGAAGGGATTGCCTGGCCGTGCGGGGAGGCAGAGGGGGGGGGGGGGGGGACTCTGGTTTGGTGTGATTGTGTAGACTGAGGGAGCCTTGGATGAGTATGAGTGGGACTAGGGACCTGAGTGTGTGCGTGGGTGTGTTTGTGTGTGTGAGTGAGCGCTCTGTGTTTCCAGGGAGAGAAAAAAAAAGCTCTTGTTGAGCTGGGTCATGATGCAGTCATGGTTGATTTGTTGATTTTCTCCATGTTGACTCATGGGAAGTGGTCTCACCACAAGCCATCATCTCACCACCTTAAAATGAAACCAGAAATCTGAAATGTTGCATTGAAATCACCCATGGTTTCATGAGCTCGGCTATGCACATGTCTGACTAGATATCTGTGCTCTGGTATGTTTTTGTGCTCTGGTCTGACTAGCTGTAAGGGTGTGCATCATGGGTAATGTAGTCAATCTGCGCTCTGGTCTGGCTTGACCAACTGTGTGTTAAACACTGTGTGTTTAATTGTAACTTGTTTAACTACGTGCTCTTGTGTTTCATCACATTGGCACTTATTTGCTTTTCACAATATATGCTTCATGTTTTGGCTACCCACAATGTTTTGGGGCTATCTCGTTGTTTATGATCATTGACCTATGCACTTTTGTAAAGCTCTCTCTTGGAAGTCGCTTTGGATAAAAGTGTCTGCTAAATGAATACATGTAAATGTAAATGTGTGTAACTTCCTGTTCCAAAGGTCTGAGGGAGCAGCGGTCGCCATGGCAGACGTCCTGGAGAGCGGAGGAGGGGCGGGAGGCATCGGAGCGGGCAGTGTGGATTGGCAGAAGCGTTGCATCGCCTTGGAGATGCAGCTGCTGAGATTCCGTCTGCAAGCAGGGAAGATCCGCGAACTCCTGGCAGAGAAGGTGAGACAGGGGGGCATGATGGGTAATGTAGTCCACCTAGGAAGTGGGAAATGCTCTCAGTCTGGCTGCACACAAACCTGGGATTTTGCCAGCTGGCCTTCTTATGCACGCCAGCCCCTGAGGCATGACATTGACCTGCCACGCATGAATGATTTGCACCGCACCTAAATCTATGATCTGTATCTAACATGAAGTACTGTAAAGTCTCTGTGGGAACCGGCCTCGCTGTGATGATGTGGCGGGCTGGTTTAGTGGCTCTTCAGTGGTCTCTCTCTCACTGTCTCTCTCTGTCTCTCTCCTGCCACAATCACATAGACTGGTGGGTTTATGCAGCCAGACATTCACATAATCCCCCCCCACAACCCCTGATACCTCTCCTCCTCCCGTTCCCTCTCTTCTCTCTCTCTCTCTCTCTCTCGTTCTCTCGGAATCTCTCTCTTTCCTTTCCTTTATCTCTCTCTCCTTTTCTCTCTGTATCTCTCCCCTTTCTGTTTGTATCTCTCTCCCTCCCTCTTTTCCCTCCCTCTCCTCCTTTGTCTCAGTGTCTCTCTCCCTTCCTTTTTATCGCTCTCTCCCCCTCCTTCTCTCACTTTGTCTCTTTCTTTCTCTCTGTATATGTATCTCGCTCCTTTTGTCTCTCCCTCTTTTCCTTTCTTTCTGTGTTTCCCTCCCTCCCTTTCTCTCCACAGCACTCTCTCTCCTATTCTCTCAGTATCTCTCTCGGCCTCCTTGTCTCTCTCTCCTTATCCCTCCCCCCACTCTCTCCTCCCCTCCCTCCTACTCTCCTTCTCAGTGCTCAGTGTGTTGACTGTCATGCTGCAGTAAGTTCTGTGTTGCAGCTACAGGTTAACACAAGGCCTTGGCTGGATGCCCTGCATGACACTGCAGGAAACTACTGACTCGTAAGAATAAGTACTTGAGTGAGAAGGTTGAGAAGGGTGTGTGCTTGACTGAAAGAGAGACAAGTGAGAGAAAGAGAGAGAAAGGGAGCGAGAGAGAGAGGCCTCGCAATTGTTGAGTCTCTAACATCCTCCTACACTATGTTTGATAGATTTTGTCTAAATTCCTTAATAATCAAATTGATTTCTCAAAATAAAAGCATCTACGAACATTTTTAAAACAGAAAACACATCTTCTTCAGAGTGTCTTTCTGCTTGGAAAACTAAAAGCTATTTTCCATATGCAGGGTTTCAACTTTATTGGCTAGTAAAACTGACTAGGAACAGTGAGATGTTTTTGTTAGGAAGAACGGAAGGGTGGATGGTTCTTAGTCAGCCCTGGTCCTAGTGGAGTTATCCAGGTCCTGGTAGTTATCCCAGGTCGTTGTAGTTATCCTAGGTCCTGGTGGAGTTGTCCTAGGTCCTGGTGGAGTTAGCCCTGGTCCTGGTGGAGTTAGCCCTGGTCCTGGTAGTTATCAAAAGTCCTGGTTGTGTTAGCCCTGGTTAGAGTTAAAGTTGTTTGTGCTAACTGCAGTTGTTTCTAATCTTAAATTGTATTGGGGCGGGGGGGGGGGGATCTAAGAGCTGTGGGTGGGAGGGGGGGCTGAGTATGGGGAGAGGGAAGGTGTGTCTGAGAGGCCGGGAGGGGGTAGATGAGCGTGGGGGTAAGAGGGAGGGGGGGTCTGAGAGCGAGGGTGGAAGGGGGTAGATGAGTGTGGAGGGAGGAGGGAGGGGGTGTCTGAGAACTGGTCGTGTTATTGCTGTTTGGAAAGATTGCTTCACGCTTCTCATCTCCCTCCTTGCCAAGTTAGGAGTGTTTTACACATTGACCCACTTTGGTGTGGAAAAACATGAAAAGGTTGACGTGGTTGTCTGTGACATGGCTTAAATCTGTGAACACCAGAGAGAGGGAGAGAGAGGAGTAGAAAGGGAGAGGGGGAAAGAGAGAGGGAGAGAGAGAGAGAGAAGATGCCCAACTTACCATGTGTAGAATAGAACCTTCTTCTATTTTACAGTAAAGTTGACATACTCCAAATGATCCTTTTTTCTGAAACCTCGGAGGCGACATGTTGGACCATCTGTGGTCAGTGCGATCACTCTGAAAGGAAGTTTCTGTAGCCGAGACCCAAGTTGCTACGAGTGCTTACTGCATCTAAACATCCAGCTTATGACAGGATTTGTTAGGATCACTTTTTCGGAATCATACTATGCTAAAAAAAAAATGCTAAAAAGACGGTTGACCAGAAAACTCTTTCTACAGTAATGATCATTGAGTGTATGAGGCAGACAAGAACTAGCTGTTACATTTGTTTTGGGTGGAAATCTTTAGTTAGAGCACAGTCCAACCAACAGAGAGTCGAGGGGGTACTCCCTCCCTCCCTCCCTTTCCCCCGTGGTCCTGTCTTGACCTGTGGATTAACTATGAATGGTTGACCCCCAGGTTGACTAACCATCACCAGACACAGACCCAGGGTTAATGATTACAGCCACACACACACCAACGGCCTCTACAAATATCTGTTCCAATACTAGGTAGTACTGCTAAATTTAGCTTCTTTTGATTTCTTGTTAGTGTACTGCACTAGTAGTACTACTGTGTAAAGGTAGTGCTGCTTTGTAGATGGTATTAGTAGTAATACTGTGTATATGGTATTGGTAGTAATACTGGGTATGTGACCCAGTTCATTGTATTTAAGCCAGGTTCTGGCCCAGACCCTATTCTGGGTTGGACTTCTTACACATTTGAGTCGTTAGGACATGCTTTTATCTAAAACGTCTTCCTCCAGTAGGTTAGTAGAGAAAGTGAAGCGATATTTGTCATTTACTGAGCATCCATCCTAGTCATTCTGAGTAGTTCCTTCTACTAGAGGAAGTGACATCGGTAGTCACAGTGCCGGAACAAACACACTTTATTCTCCTTCCTGTTTCTTGTTTTGTATGTCTGTGGTTGTTGTGTGTGGAGGAGATGACCTGCTGCCTATGTTCTCGTGTCTGTGCTCCTGCCTGTTTGGAAACTCTGGAATCCTGTAGACTATCACTGCCTCTCCCTTCCTATCCACCTTCCCTCTTCCCTCCTCTCCTCTACCCTCCCCCTCATCCTCTGACTGACCCTCCCCTCCACTTCCCTTCTCTCTTCTCCCCTCTTCACTACTCTGATCCCCCTATCTCTCCTCTACCATCCCCTCAAATCCAGGTCCCCTCTTACCCCCCTGCCCTTCACCTCCCCTCTCCCCTGTCCCACCTGCACCTCCCCTCTCCCCTGTCCCACCTGCACCTCCCCTCTCCCCTGTCCCACCTGCACCTCCCCTCTCCCCTGTCCCACCTCCCCTCTCCCCTGTCCCACCTGCACCTCCCCTCTCCCCTGTCCCACCTGCACCTCCCCTCTCCCCTGTCCCACCTGCACCTCCCCTCGCCCCTCTCCCCTGTCCCACCTCCCCTCCCCCCAGGTCTGTTGCTGACCCCTTCTGACCCCTACTGATAATGAGATTCACCTGAGACTCATGATGACACCACTGTTTGAAACCCCTGTGTGAGAGAGGATACATGAGCATTATGTTACCATGTTAGCATACCTTTACCTGCACTACAGTATGTTGGTGTTGAGGTTGCACCGACAAAAAGCTGGTTAACATAGCAAAGATTTGTAGAGCAGGTCGATGTTGAGACATGGAAAACTCTTTCCTATATTGTTACTCTGACAACAGTCTGAGCTGAGGGTGTAGATCAGAATGCTATGATGCATCTTGTGGTTGGTTGGTGTGTGGCTGGGTGAAACCTTAGACCATGCAGGTTTCTGGTAGCTAGCTAGCTAAAGATACAAACGCTTTAGCCCAGTATGCTACAGTAGCTAGCTAGCTAGATATCAACACATGCTGGATGGTTGACATAGTTGAGCTTAGGTGGCCAGCTGTGGCTAGGGCTGTGGCCTCACCTGTTAGGGCTGAGCGTAACAAGAGAATAACTGGGGACAGCTAACCCCCCACACACACACACACAAACACACACTTATACTCCCTCTTGCTGCGTCAGCTAGGGTCTGAAGACATTCACCTCTCGATCTCCTGACTCAGGTTCCAGCCTCCACCTCCTTCACCTCTGACCCAACCTCCCCCCCTCCCCCCGCCTCCCTTTCTTTGTTCTCTTCCTTTTGTTTTTAACGGTGGTGTAGGCGACCATGTCCCGTAGCTGACAGACATTATGAGGTCCAGTTGGCGTGTTGGGCCTGTTAGAGGAACCCATGTAGAATCTGTCCCTGCTCCCAGTATTTGGTCATAAAAGCTCTGTTGACATCTGAAGTCTGAAGCTGTTTGTTCCTCTCCAGTCTAGCGGTGGCGTGAAGCGCTTGAGTCATTCTGCAGGCTCTTGACCTTGAGGTGAGGAGTCATCCGACCTCTCGTCCACCATCCCCCTCCCTTTGCCCCCCCCAGACGCCCCACCCCCTGCCCCAACACCGCTCCCCACCGCTTGATGCTGGGAGAGGGTATCTGAAGACAGAAAGAGAAACAAAGGGGTGAAAACAAAGGAATTCAGATGCCTCTCTCTGGAGCAGAGGGAATCCATTAGTGTGTTTGTCCTCCTTCCAGCAGGGTCACTGCACTCGAGAAAGGGCATCCTGTGTCAAACTGTGCTGGGTGTGTGTGTGTGTTTGTGTGCGTTTGTGAGTGATTGAGTGAGTGTGGGTATGTGTTTGTTCATGCATGTGTGTCTTTATGACCCTAGTGTAGATGCTGGGGTGTGCTAACACAGCAGTAGTGGTATTATTCTATAGTAGGGTCTCTCTAGTCAAGTGAGATCAGAATGACAGTGTGAAAGAGCCCCTCCCCTGCTGTTAGCTAGCTGCTGAAATGTTAAACATTTGTTCTTACCAAAAACTAGCCATCAGTCTAGCTATCTCACCTAGCTTATTATCCTGTTAACCCAGCTCTCTACCCTGGTAACCTAACTATCTACCCTGGTAACCTAACTATCTACCCTGGTAACCTAGCTCTCTCCAGCAGGTTCACCCGCGCCCTCTCCCTGCTGATGTCTCTCTCTGAGTCTTTAGCCTTCTCATTGTGAACTTTTGGTTGTGTTTCTGCTTCTGTCTTGTACTCACTCTTGCTCCACCTACCTTTGAAACGACTTTGCAGGGAGAAGACCTCTAAGAACTATTGTTGTAGGGTATTAGAGATAGTGTGTGTGCTGTGTGTGTGTGTGTGTCAATCTACAGGATGGTCTTGCCTGAACGTGTCCTGTTTGAACCAGAGCCGGCGTTAGAGCCAGATAGTAATTAAATGTAACTATTGTGAAGGAGGTTGGTGAGGGGAGAGGGGGAGGAGGGTTGGGGGGAGGGAACTCCGGTCTTTCCCTCGACCTCCCCACCCCCCTCCCCCCACCCCTCCCTACCCTCCCAGTGGCCCCATACAGGGCTAACTGACCCGTGCGAGTAACCATGGCTACCTCTTTTGTACCCGCCGGTCAGATGCAGGAGCTGGAGCAGAGGGTGATGGAGGCAGACCAGCGGGCAGAGAGAGCAGAGAAACAGGTAGTTTCCTGGCAGAAAACCTCCTCCACCTCCGTCACCTTCACATACACCTGAGGGATTGTGGGTGGGGGAGGGTGGGAACACATCAGGCAAAAACCGACCCCACACCATGGAACTAGGTAATCAGAGAAATGTGGGACTGTTGTGCAAATCAGCAATGTAGCGTAGCAAACTAGTGATTTTTGAAAACGTTTCAATTAAGAACATGGTTGCAAATATATATGTACAGGACTGTGTAAAGCACAAAACAAGACTGTCGTAATTTTTTAATCAATTATTTAAGCCGAAAATACATTTATGGGACTCTCGTGTCAAATGGTTTGAAAATGTATTTTTTGCTCTCAGAGGACGAGGATAAGGACCCTCCCTACCATCCCGCGTCCCCCCCTCCCTCCCCGTCCCCCCTCCCTCCTCATCCCCCCCTCCCTCCTCGTCCCCCCTCCCTCCCCGTCCCCCCTCCCTCCTCGTCCCCCCCTCCCTCCCCGTCCCCCCCTCCCTCCCTCCCCGTCCCCCCTCCCTCCTCGTCCTCTCCTCCCTCCTCGTCCCCCCTCCCTCCCCGTCCCCCCCTCCCTCCCCGTCCCCCCTCCCTCCTCGTCCCCCCCTCCCTCCCCGTCCCCCCTCCCTCCCCGTCCCCCCTCCCTCCTCGTCCCCCCTCCCTCCCCGTCCCCCCTCTCTCTCACCGACTCTTTGTATTGTTCCGCTGGCGGTAATCACTCATTTACAGTCATTACGGCCTGTTCCAGGTGCTGCTCCAAGGGGCTCATTAGGTTTTCCCCAAACCACAGCTTCTCAGCTGCACTCTATGACGCCTTACCTCTGACAGACTGGCCACATCAACACAACACTCCTCCACTTCCCCCCCCCCCTCTCCCTCTCTCTTTCTCTCTCTGTATTTATCCTTCTTTCTCTCTCTCTATGTTTCTCATCTTTTTGTTTATCTCTCTCTTTCTCTTTTTCTGTGTTTCTCTCTCTGTCTCTGTGTGTATCTCTCTGTTTATGTCTCTTTCTCTCTCTCTGCTCCCCCCTCCTCTCTCTCTTTCATCGTAGAGAGTTAGGCTGTACTATTTGAGTCTACAATAAACATGATGTGTTCCAGGTCCATGTCATGGAGGAGAAGCTAAAAACCTCCAATGTGAAGACCAGCGAATCAGAGAACTCCTTGTACAGAAAGTATCAGGAGCTGGCCAATCAGGTGCACGAAAAGGATGTCGTGATAAAGAGGCTGGATACTCAGCTGGATAAACAGGTAGGGTCCTGGCAGATAAGAGTCCACATGTCCATTTCTGTTCATGAAATGCAGTGTTGTGATCCCGCAGGACTCTTGGTGTGTTCTGCAGGTCTTAGCCAGGGCTCAGGAGGCCAAGGTGATCGAGGAGAAGGCTGCCAAGATTAAAGACTGGGTCACAGTGAAGCTGAGAGAGGTACGGTTCCACACACTCCTTACAAACTTGGACCGCTTCACAACCAGACAACTGGACTCAGTTTCATGTTATGTTTTAGCTTAATGCACTCTGAAAGGCTTAGAACAGAACTTCTCATCATCCCGGCCAAACCCTCAATCTCCCACGATCTCTCAATCACCCTGGGATCTGCGACGGTGACCCCTTCATCCTCGGCCAGGAACCTCGGGGTTACCATGGATGACGAGCTCTCCCTCACAGCCCACATTGCTGCAGTCTCCCGGTCGTGTAGATTCACCCTCTACAACATCCGGAAGATCAGGAGATACCTGTCTGAGCATTCCACCCAGCTGCTAGTCCAAGCACTTGTCCTCTCCAAGTTGGACTACTGCAACTCGCTGCTTGCCGGTCTCCCAGCATGCGCAACCCACCCTCTCCAGAGGATTAAGAACGCAGCAGCCCGTCTGGTCTTCAATCGACCCAGACGCTCCCATGTTACCCCACTCCTCATCTCCCTCCATTGGCTTCCCATCATGGCCTGTATCAGATTCAAGACCCTGGTACTGACCTTCCGAGCGGTGAACTGGACTGCACTCGACTACATCAAGTCTTTCATCCAGTCTTACACCCCGACCCACCACCTATGGTCTTCTTCTGACAACCATCTGGTGGTCCCACCGCTCAAGAGCGCCCGGTCCCAACACAAGCTCTTCTCCTGTCTGGCCCCCCAATGGTGGAATCAACTCCCCACCTCCATCAGAGACACTGAGGGCATCATTTACTAACAGGATTGCGCCCATTTCAGGCGTGAAATAGCGGGTAAAGACATAACACCGTATTTACAAAGGCAGCGCACTTGAGTAAAAACGCAGATTACCGCTGCTGGGAGGGTATAGGGAAAGTGGGTGTGGATATTTCTAGCTCCTGTTCGCTGAACTTTTTTTTTTCTTTTCCTCGAATCACCCATGGTGGCAGTAACATGCAGGCGATTTTTCCCGTCTTTTCACGGCTCGCTAATTAACACTAATGGGCGCTGATTGCCCGACGAGGATCTGGTTTGATAAATACTACGCAAAATGCGGAAATACACCGTCCGCTATTTGCAGTTGGGCAAAGGCGCAGATTAAGCTGCGGTCGCAATGTTAGTAAATGAGGCCCTGACTGTCTCCCCACCTTCAAGAAAAGGCTAAAGACGCACTTGTTCCGGGAGTACAACGGTACTTAGGAATGATTTGCTGGACCTGATGTTAGTTTCCTCCAGCAACACAATGATATTTGTTGGTGTGTGTCTGTGCCTACATGTGTGTGTGTGTGTGTATGTGTGTTGGTGCGCAGATGGAGCAGGAGAACCAGCAGCTGAAGATGACCAACCTGAAGCAGGCTGAGCAGGTCACAGTGCTGAGGGACAAAGTTCAAGGTGAACATCCTCAACATCCTCAACTCCCGTCCTCGCCCAGTCAGTGGGCTCTGTCTCCATCTGTACCACCAGGAGACAATACTGTATCATGTAGATCAATACATCAACCAATCAATACAGGGATCGTAGGCATCACCGAACCCTAACCCTTACTAAAATTGTAAGACATTCATGTATATTAGCACATATTAAAGCTTTGTTGTCCATGTCTTTGTGCTGTTGCTCAGCTAGAATCGTACGGGACTATACTATCAGATTTTTTTTAAGCAATAAACCACGAGAGTTTGATAAGGCTTGGAGAGCAATCAAGGTCATCCAATATCCCAACGATTGGAGTGGATCCTCTGGTCTAGATGCCCTCTAGTGATTTCGATAGATAGCGAGCAGCGGAGATACTAGCGGCGTTTCCTTCCGGCTACCTAGTCTACGTATGAACAAAATACTTGCTAGACAACTAGTTCACTTGGAAATGCATCAGACCGTATTTCCAACAAACTTGTTATATATAAAAATATATATTTTAAGCTTTTTAACTTTCTTGGGGGCATGTTTTCAGTTAGCAGATGGTAGCGCACTGTTTGAATCAGGATCTTGAGATACTGCCAGAGTCTCAACAATGTTTGAATCAGCTTGTTTCAAAGAGGAAATGCTAAAACTAGTTAAGAATAGTAGGAATATTAATAGACATTGGCTATGTGAGGCTCCCACATCATCATTAGCCTACCTCTTGCACTAAGGAAAATAAGAGAACTCTGTTTCATTCTACACTTTCACGCTTTGTATTTGGAACATCAACAAATGTGTGTTGTATGCTTTTGAATCTATGCAACCTTCAATAGTAAGTTTGCATTCTTTTTCTAACGATACAGACATACCAGTTGATTAATGTAAGTACACCTATGAAAACTCTTGTCTTTCTCCAAATGTTTGGACGTTTGATATTCGTTTAAACCATAGGTTTGGAGGTGATATAGAAACAAACATTGCCCCAGCTGCAGCGGCTGCAAGCACACCTCACAATTTCCCCAGAAATTGTACCCTCTCTAGTCACCTTAACAAACGCTTATTACAAGCTACTGGATCTAAAGTGTTTGAGTAATAACTCTCCTCTCTCTGCCCAGCCCTGCTGGACAGCCCAGGGCCCCTCACCCCCCATGGTACCGATGCCCACCTGGTGCCCACCAGTCCTCTGTACCCGCCCCACTCCCCCTGCACGCCCCCGGCCCAGGAGGAGGCCTGGAGGCAGCCCAGCCTCTGCACCCCCACCAGTGGCCCCCCCACCTCCACTGCAGGTCTGAGCCTCAGTTATCTAGGCTGAGTTTGATTTGGTTTCATTAGCGTGTGCTTTTCTCTGCAAAGCTGCAGCAGAAGGGTCAGAAGAGCAAAGTTCCGACTGTTAAAGTTGAGGACCTGTCTGTATGTCAGTTTGCTGGCTGACAATTCTGTCAACTGTAGCACTCTGAAATGTATCGTCCCACATAATGAATGTAAAGAACCGAGGAACATCTCTCTTCTCCAGATGTGAAGAGTCCAGACCAGGGCTCCAGGCCCAGCGCTGACCCCCCAGCCTACAGCTCAGGGTCCCTGTCTGAGCCGCCTCCCCAGGGCCGGGCCAGGGAGGGGCCGGGTAGCCCGGTGGCCCCCGGGGGCCCTGACCTGCCAGGGGCCCCCGCCCCTCCCCCCTCAGGCTCCGACAGAGACCACTCCTCTGATGAACTCAACAGCAAGTTCCGCTCCCAGCGCCTCCGCTCTTCCTCCTCGTCCTCCTCTTCCTCCTCCTCCTCCTCGTCCTCGGCCTACGAGACACAGGGCCCCAGCACCCCCGACAGCACCCCTACCACCACACCCCGGAGCCCCCTCCTGTCCCGCTCCCCGTCCACCTCCCACCCCTTCCACCTGGGCCCCCAGCCCCTGGCCCTGGCCTCGGGCACCAGCATGACCCTGCCCAAGGCGCGGACCCCCCTCACCCCCAGAGACAGCATTCAGCTGGTGAAGAAGCACTACAGCCAGCCTCAGCCCAGCCTGGACAGGCTACACCACCTCAACGTCAACATAGACATCATGGCCCCCTCCTCCCCCTCCTCCTCTCCCTCCTCTCCCTCCCCTCTGCGCAGCCCCCCTTCCTCTGGCCCCCCAGCACCGTCCTGCAGCCATGTCCTGGAGGAGACGGACATCGACGGGCCCCCGGACGGCATGGAGGGGGTGGCGGAGGGGGCGGGGGTGCTGGCAGAGGCGAGCCCCCAGGATGGGGTGTCCTTCGTGGGGCTGGCAGAGGAGCTGGAGCTGTTGAAGCCCCCCACCCCCCCCTTGCACCGCTTCCCCTCATGGGTAAGACCTGGGGCAGACTCACCACCAACACAGCACACACACACACACACACTCTCTATCTCTCTCTCGCTCCCTCACACAAAGACAATCCCACAATGCCTTGTTCCCTACAGGAGAGCCGTATCTACGCCGTGGCCAAGTCGGGGATGCGCGTGTCCGAGGCCAGCCCAGGGACGAGAGGCTCCGGAAGAGGTATGATGTCTTTCTGTTCAGAAGCCTGACCCTGCATGAGGTCACGAAGGAGGAAGTGACGTCACTTCCGCTAAGCGTGTGTGATGTGAGAGAGAATGTAGGCGTTGTGGAACATGCTCTGTGTGCCCAGGGCTGGCCCAGGTGTGGGGTGACAGGGTGCCACTCTGCTCCTCCCAAAGAGAGGTCTGTCAGCGCTGCGTTTGATGTCACTTCCTCCCACCTGAGGCTGGAGACACCTGGGCAGGTGAAGGAGCTTCCTTCCCCTCCTCTCTGTGGTGGAACAAGCGAGGAGGGAGGGGGAGTGAGGGAGGGAGGGGGCTGGGTGAGAGAGAGAGGGCAGGTGAGAGAGGAAGGAGGGTGAGAGAAGGAGGAAGTGGCTGCTTTGTAATAAGCTTGGATGAAGAGATGGGGCCCAGGTGTGTATCCCCTCCCCACCACATCCCTCCATCAGAGAGAGAGAGAGAGAGAGAGAGAGAGAGAGAGAGAGAGAGAGAGAGAGACAGAGAGAGAGAACCTTGTCAGCTGACTGGATGTCTCACAGGCTGTTAGTGGTGACCTAACCACTGTTAGGTGGTTAGGTCACCTGTTAGGTCACCTGTTAGCTCAATTAATTACAGTAATCCAATAATTTAATTTATCATTAATTTTCCATAATACAAGTGTCCATAATATATTTGTACTGCTATGTCCTTCTACATCAGATGCCTGAAATGAACATGCAGTTACTAGACAGGAGATGTTTCATGTGTATGTGTTGCAGGGTCCAGCTTGCCCCAGTATCCAGCGACAGGTCCCCTCACCCATCTGATCTACAAGAACATCAATGTTCCTGTTTATACCACACTCAAAGGGGTCAGTTCTGTCAACAAAGACTATCATTTCACATCATGCATATATGATCATGCTTAAGGGATGTCTGAACATCTGTTCTGTGTTTGTGTGCCTATATGTGTATGCCTGTGTGTGTGTGTGCTTGCATGTATGTGTGTGTGCATGCGTGTGTGTGTGCGTGCGTTTATGTGCGTGTGTGTGTGCATGTGTGTGCGTGTGTGTGTGCGTATTGTGTGCCGTGTGCCTCAGAAAGCCACCCAGATCAGCAGTGTTCCCCTGCCTGACGAGGACTCTGGGTCGGAGGACGACAGTGGCTCCCTGGCCAGCCTGAGGACCTCCACCTTCAGTCCTGAGAGGAAGGGCAGCATGCCGGGCAGGCCCCCGCGCCGCCAAGAGGGGTAACTAGGAGGGGTGACTAGGAGGGGTGACTAGGAGGGGTAACTAGGAGGGGTGACTAGGAGGGGTAACTAGGAGGGTAACTAGGAGGGGTGACTAGGAGGGGTAACTAGGAGGGGTAACTAGGAGGGGTGACTAGGAGGGGTGACTAGGAGGGGTGACTAGGAGGGGTGACTAGGAGGGGTGACTAGGAGGGGTGACTAGGAGGGGTAACTAGGAGGGGTGACTAGGAGGGGTGACTAGGAGGGGTAACTAGGAGGGTGACTAGGAGGGGTGACTAGGAGGGGGTGACTAGGAGGGGTAACTAGGAGGGGTGACTAGGAGGGGTGACTAGGAGGGGTGACTAGGAGGGGTAACTAGGAGGGGTAACTAGGAGAGGTGACTAGGAGGGGTAACTAGGAGGGGTGACTAGGAGGGGTGACTAGGAGGGGTAACTAGGAGGGGTAACTAGGAGAGGGTGACTAGGAGGGGGGGGTGGAGATGGGGGAGTGGGGGCTAGAGATGAGGGGCCGCGAGCCCCTGGGCCTTCAAGAGGGGTAACTATGAGGGGTAACTAGAAGGGGTGGGGGGTGGAAATGGCGGGTGAGGGGCTATGATAGCCCCTGGGGTTTCTGAAAGGCGTAAAGGGAGGAGACACACAGTGAAAACAAAGCCTAATGAAATGGTTCAGGAGATCTAGTGAAGCCCTGCAGCTCTTCAACTTCCTGTTCCAGTTCAGCTTTGTTCTTGGAAAGCTGCTAAGGGCCAGCTCCAGCTCTAATCTACCTCCCCTTGTCTTCCAATCAGCTGGAGGGGGTGGGGGTGTCTGTGGAAGCCATTGAGAGGGGTAATGGGTGGGGGGGGGGGCGTGATGAGGGGGCCTCGGGAGTTAGAGTACGTCAGGGTTCTCCAACTTGTTCCGGAAGTGTTGTCTATCTTCTATCAAGTTCACCTTGCTGTAAAGTCATCTGGTGGATAAGATGAATGAAGTTAGTTCCAGATGGGGTTAGGGTGAATGAAGGCCTGCAGAAAGGTAGCTCTCCAGGAGCAGGGCTGGAGAGCTCTACTGTAAATACACAAACTCTGAACCCTACTAGACCAGGTTATGTGGTTAATGTAGGAGCGTCTTAATCATAAAAGTACCCCCGTGCTGTTCAGTTTTTATGGTCTGAAAACACACACACCCATGAGCAGTCATGTGTTTGCAGGCTGTGTGTATGTTGTCACAGGATGTGTATCCAGCTTGTTCTTCTTCTGCTGTCCCGTGGTCCTCCAGGGGTGTCCATGTCCTCGGTCAGCTCTGAGAGTGACTATGCCATCCCTCCGGACGCCTACTCTCTGGACAGCGACTACTCTGAGCCAGAGCTCAAAGTCCAGCGCACATCCTCCTACTCCTGCGAGAGCACGGCCCCTGTGAGGATCCTCCTCTCTCCTCTCTGCTCTCTCCTTCTCTCTTCTCTCTCCTCTCTGCTCTCTCCTTCTCTCTCCTCTCTGCTCTCTCCTTCTCTCTCCTCTCTGCTCCGCTCACTTCTCTCTGCTCTCTCCTTCTCTCTGCTCTCTCCTTTTCTCTGCTCTCTCCTTTTCTCTGCTCTCTCCTTCTCTCTGCTCTCTCCTCTCTGCTCTCTCTGCTCTCTCCTCTCTGCTCTCTCCTTTTCTCTGCTCTCTCCTTCTCTCTGCTCTCTCGTTCTCTCTCTTTCTCTCCTCTCTGCTCTCTCCTTGTCTCTGCTCTCTCCTCTCTCCTTGTCTCTGCTCTTTCCTTGTCTCTGCTCTCTCCTCTCTGCTCTCTCCTCCTCTCTCCTCTCTCCTCTCTCCTCTCTCCTCTCTCCTGTCTCCTCCTCTCTCCTCTCTCCTCTCTGCTGTCTCCTTCTCTCTCATCTCTGCTCTCTCCTCTCTGCTCTCTCCTTCTCTTTGCTCTTTTCTTCTCTGCTCTCTCCTACTCTCTCCTCCTCTCCTTCTCTGTCCTTCTCTGTCCTACTCTCCTTCTCTCCATCGCTCTCCTCTCTCCTTCTCTCCACTCTCCTCTCCACTCCTCTCTCCTCTCTCCTTCGTTCCTCCTCTCTCCTTCTCGCTCTTCTCTCAGTTACTCCCAGGAGTGTTGGTTCTGTGGCTGTGAAGACTTTGTTGTGTGTGTTTGTGTGTGTGTGTGTGACCAGGAGATGCTGGAGAAGTCGGGCTACCTGCTGAAGATGGGCAGTCAGGTGAAGGGTTGGAAGCGTCGCTGGTTCGTCCTGAGGAACGGAGAGATCCTGTACTACAAGTCTCCTGTGAGGACGCGCCCCCACGCCATCGCTCGGCACTGTCGTAGCGTCTAGTCGTGGGACGAGAATGTGACGTTGTGTGTCTGTGTGTGTTCAGAGTGACGTGATCAGGAAGCCTCAAGGACAGATGGAGCTGACCTCGTCCTGTTGTATCGCCCGTGGAGAAGGAGCCCAGACATTCCAGGTGGGAGAGGCTGACATGAGCACACACACCACACACACAGACCACACACACACCGCACCCACACACACTCATTCACGCACACACACATACTCACACATTCACGCACACACACATGCACATACCCACACACACGCGCACACACACACTCACACCTACACATACATACATTCACGTGCACACATACACAAATATGCACCTCACACACACACAAACCCTGACTCGGAAATGTACTCGGAAGTGTGTCAGAGCATGTCTCGTTACTCGGCACACCTGAGAAGAGGACTGTTCTGGAATGTTCACCTGAGCCAGCTGGTTCTCCTCTCCTATGATGTCATCTCTCAGAGCCCAGTTCTGACTCGTCTCCCTGCTCTCTCATCAGCTGATTTCAGAGAAGAAGACCTTCTACCTGACGGCTGATTCTCCTAACATCCTGGAGGAGTGGATCCGGGTTCTCCAGAACATTCTCAAGGTCCAGGCCAGCAGCCCCGTCGCCATGGAGACCACGGCCAAGCCGGCTGTGAGAGGCTGGCTAACCAAGGTCAGAGTTCACGGGTCAGCCTGTCAGCTGGGTGTTGGGATCAGGGCTGCTGGAATGCTGGAGTCAGAGCAAGGACTATGTCCCCCTCTGCCTGTGATACGCTCTCTCCCTCATCCTCTCTCTCTCTCTCTCTCTCTCTCTCTCTCTCTCTCTCTCTCTCTCTCCCTCTCTCTTTCTTCCTGTTGCTTTCTCTCTTCTCTCTCCTTCCGTACTCTCTTCCCTCCTCTCTCTCTCTCTTTCTCTCGCCTTCTCTCTCTCTCCCCACTCTCTCACTCTCCCTTCTCACCCCCTTTGCTCTCTTTCTTCCTTTGGCTCTCGCTCTCTCTCCTTCCCTATTCTCCACACTTCTCTCTCTCCGTCTTTCTCTCTCTCTCTTTCTCTCTGACACATAGGGTGTGTGTGAGGTGGTCCTGATGGCTGAGTCACACACGCACACACATTCTTGCAGAGTGATGACCCCACCCAACCCCACCCCCACCCCCCAGCCTGTTGCCTTTGATCTCCATTGTGACATGACACCTCAGAGTTCTATCACATCACACTCTCCACCTCTCCTCACAGCTGACGCTGTCCACCCTGCCTGGGAGACACGCACACACGCACGCACACACATGCACACACATGCACACACATTGTTGCATGTGTTTAAATAAGGAATTTTGATGATTATGGCGTATCTGCTTCCCTGACTTTTTTTCCTCTTTTCTCTTCTCTTTTCTCTCTTTCTTTCTTTCTCTCTGTCTCTCTCTCTCTCTCTCTCTCTCTCTGTTTCTCAGGTGAAGCATGGTCACTCCAAGTTGGTGTGGTGCTCCCTGGTTGGCAGAATCTTCTACTACTACCGCAACCAGGAAGACAAGGTTCATCTCTCTCCTGTCTGTGTCTCTATTCACCCTGAGGGTTGATACAGTGTAGCTCAGAGCTGTAGCAGCCATTTCTAACTGTGTGTGTTTGTGTGTATGTGTGTGTATGTGTATATATATGTATGTGTGTGTGTGTATGTGTGTGTATGTGTATATATATATATATATATGTATGTGTGTGTATGTGTATATATATATATATATGTATGTGTGTGTATGTGTGTGTGTGTGTGCCAGTTCCCTCTGGGCCAGCTGCGTGTGCGCGATGCGGTGGTGGAGGAGGTGGACCGGTCATGTGACTCTGATGAGGACTATGAGGCTGGGGGGCGGGGCTTCCTGTCCTCCCACCGCACCGTGCTGATCCACCCCCGTGAGCAGAGCCCCACCTACCTGCTGATCGGCACCAAGCAGGAGAAGGTAACCACACCTAACACTGACCTGAGCCCCCTACACTAACCCAGACTAACTCTCTCTCTCTCTCCTGCCAGGACGCTTGGCTGTACCACCTGACTGTGGCAGCGGGCAGCAGTGCCAGCTTCAAGGTGGGCACGGAGTACGAGAGGCTGGTTGGCAAACTGCTGGACGTAGAGGGAGACCTGGGTGAGACGTCCTCACAGATCTCTCTCCCTCTCTTTCTCTCTCTCTCTCTCTCTCTCTCTCTCTCTCTCTCTCTCTCTCTCCCTCTCTCTCACTGTCTCTCTTTCGCTGTCTTTCCCTCTGTCTCATGTGCTCTCTCACTGTCTGTCTCCCTCATTCTCTTGTTGTCTCTCTCTCTCTCCCTCTCTCTCCCCCTTCCTCTCTCTCTCTCTCTCCCTCTCGCTTCTATGTTGTCTTTCTGTCACACACACACACGCACACACACCTATGGGTCTATGTAACAGACTCCTTCCTAGACAGGTGTCCTGTCCCAGACAGGTCCAGTGTGTCTCCTCTCCCATCAACCTTCCTCTCACCAGAGGATGCAGGCAGACCAGTAGACAATCAGCCCAACAGACCAATGGACCAGCAGACCAGTAGACAGACCAGCATATTATTAGACCATAGACCAGTAGAGCAGTGGACAAGGGGTGGCTGTGGAGCAGGGGTTAGAGAAGCTCCTCCACTAACAGTGAGGTTGGTGGTTCGATCCCCAGCTCCTCCTGGCCATGTGTCTAAGTGTTGAGCAAGACACTGAACCCAGTGTTGCTCCTGATGGACACTCAAGCGCCTTGCATGGCAGGACAGACCAGCTCTGCTGCTGTCGGTGGGTGTGAGTGTGTGAGTGTGAGTGTGTGAATGAGAGGCAAATATGTAAAGTGCTTCGGTTGTGCTGCTAAAATGTGCTAATACGTAAATTCAGTCTATTTACCTTTTTACCATTTACCAGTAGACAGACTAGTAGACTAGTACAGACCATTAGACTAGTAGACCAGTAGACCAGTAGACAGAGACTAGTAGACCAGCAGACTAGTAGACCAGTAGACCAGTAGACAGAGACTAGTAGACCAGCAGACTAGTAGACCAGTAGGCAGACCAGTAGACCAGTATACTAACTAATGACTGCTCTGTCTGTGTATACGGAACTATCCGGAGCCAAGGCGGCAGATTTAGACAGTAGCTGACCATGTTATTTCCGAGCAGGACTGACCACTTAAAGGCTTAATCCAGCCAGCAGACAGTGTTTATGACCCGTCTGTATGTCTGTTTGGCCATTTTTCAGCTGTTGTGCTACTTGAGTTCGTAACCCAATCTGACTGTTTCTGCATGTGTGCGCGTGTGTGTGTGCGTGTATGGATGTGTGTGTGTGTGTATGGATGTGTGTGTGTTTGTGTGTGTTTGTTTGTGTGTGTGTGTGAACGTATGGGTGTGTGTTTGTGTGTGTGTGTGTGAATCTACGGATGTGTGTGTATATGTATGGATGTGTGTGTGTGTGTGTGTGAATGTATGGATGTGTGTGTGTGTGTGTGTGTGTATATGTATGGATGTGTGTGTGTGTAAATGTATGGATGTGTGTGTGTGTGTGTATATGTATGGATGTGTGTGTGTGTATATGTATGGATGTGTGTGTGTGTGTGTGTGTGTGTGTGTGTGTGTGTGTGTGTGTGTGTGTGTGTGTGTGTGTGTGTGAATGTATGGATGTGTGTGTGTGTGTGTGAATGTATGGATGTGTGTGTGTGTATATGTATGGATGTGTGTGTGTGTGTGTGTGAATGTATGGATGTGTGTGTGTTGTCTCCCCAGACTCTGCGCTGTGGAGGAGTGAGGCCTTGTGTTTCTGTAAGAAGGGTCTCAGCTCCCCCCTCACCACCCTCCCCTCTGAGGCCTTGCAGACGGAGGCTCTCAAGCTCTTCAAGGTCAGTCTCTTCATCCCTCCTTCTGCATCCCTCGCTCGCTCTCTCGCTTTTCTGCTGTCCCTTTTTCTCACCGTGTTCCGGTTCTTATCTTTCCCGCCCCCCCCCCCTTTTCTTTCCGGTAAATCTCGTTCTTTTTCACCTCCCGACTCACATTCCTCTGCCGCCAGGACTAAAGGCCTCCTTTCTGTATGTGCCGTCCATTCATCCTTCCTCCCTCTTTCTCTCTTTCTCTCTTTCTCTCATTCTATCCCCTCTTGGATCCGCTCCACTCTGCTTGCCATTCTCAAGCAGAGTGGGCCAGTCCCAGGGAGTCCCCCTGGCAGATCAGAGCTCGGGGGCCGGGCCCCCGGCTCATTAGGCTTGTGGGACAGAGATAATGGTCTGGAGGAGCTGTCTGACAGGGGCTGAACTCTGCTCTCTCTTACAGAGCAGGTGGACCCGCCACTCCCAGACACAGGACTGGGGCAGCGTGGGAGGACGGAGGGATGAAGGGAGGAGGGAGAATAGGAGGTGCAGAGAGGGAGGGAGGGATGGAAAGAGGGAGAGAGGGATGTTGGGAAAGGGAGGAGGGAGGGAGGTAATGGGGTGGGTCTGAAGCTAGAGAGGGACGATCCTGTTCCTCTCTCAATTCAATTTGATCGAGAGGGTCTTCCTTTCACCTCTGCCCGACACTCCCACACGTTACCCCCCCCTCCCCCCTCCCCCCCTCAGAGAGCTCTGGGTCTCTTCATGGGTGTGGACTATAGAACTGCTCTTTCTGGCTAGTGAGATCTACAACACGCTACAGCTGAACAGCCCTCCAGTCATAATCCTAGCCCCAGCCCCAGCCCTAGCCCTGGCCCAGGACTGGATAGGTGAAGACCATTCCAAGCTTACCCAATTAAATCAGTGAAGCAACAGGTCTTATCACTGGTTTTGGAGGGTTGAGTCATTTCTGAGTATTTGCTGCCCCCTGCTGGTTGAACACGCACACTGAGATGATAATTTAGACACTTTTAAAGGTAGATATCATGTGTATATATAATATATACCTTCTCCTTCCCCAGTCTTGTCAGCTTTTTATCAACGTGCTGGTCGAGTCCCCATCCATCGACTACCACACCTCGCTGGCCCAGAATGCCTTGCAGGTGTGCCTGACGCACCCAGAGCTTCAGAATGAGATGTACTGTCAGCTGATCAAACAGACCAATCGGAGGACGCCGCACAACTACTCCCTCACTCAGGTCAGACCAAGCCTCGAGCCAATCGCTAAGTCTATCAAACGATCAATCAGTCAGTCAATCAGTCAATCAGTCAATCAGTCAATCAATCAATCAATCACAAGACAACATTTGAGGAACAAGTGCTGAAAGTGAGTGCTGTACAGTAACATCAAAGACATAGAGCCCCAATGCACACAAAGACAACCTATGAACACAAGTCTATACAGAACAAACAACATCCCAGACATGGTGACCCAGCTCCTTCATGCTGACCCTTAGCCTAAGAGAAGTGTTTTAAGTCACGGCGTTCAGCTCAGTGGTAGGACATTCCACTCTGGTTCTAGTGGTCGCAGATTTGAATCTGTGAATGGTTGTCGGCCCCTGTGTGTCTTTGTAACCACATCTCGCTCTCTCTTTCGTCTCCTCTCTCCATCTCTCTCTCCATCTCTCTCTCTGCCCTCTCTCCATCTCTTGTTCTCTCCATCTCTCTCTGCCCTTTCTCCATCTCTCTCTCTCTCTCTCTCTCTCTCTCTCTCTCTCTCTCTCTCTCTCTCTCTCTCTCTCTCTCTCTCTCTCTCTCTCTGTCTCTCTCTCTCTCTCTGTGTGTCTCTCTCTCTCTCCTCAGTGCTGGCAGCTGCTGTCGGTGTGTGTGGCTCTCTTCCTGCCCCAGCAGCACTTCCTGTGGTACCTGAGACAGTACCTGCAGAGCCACTCTGACCCCAGGTACACACACTCCTGTTGCACTCTGACCCCAGGTACACACACTCCTGTTGCACTCTGACCCCAGGTACACACACTCCTGTTGCACTCTGACCCCAGGTACACACACTCCTGTTGCACTCTGACCCCAGGTACACACACTCCTGTTGCACTCTGACCCCAGGTACACACACTCCTGTTGCACTCTGACCCCAGGTACACACACTCCTGTTGCACTCTGACCAACAGAGAATTAAAGTGTTTGTTACTGAAATAAAAACGATGTGTACGATAAGATTCTAGTGTTTTACTGCAGATCGGCCATAACTGATTCTGACACTGTCTGTGTGTGTCTCTGTGTGTGTGTGTCTGTGTGCGTGTGGGTGCGTGCGTGTGTGTGTGTGCAGGACGGAGGAGGGGAAGTACGCGGTGTACTGCCAGAGGTCAGTGGAGCGCACGCTGCAGAACGGAGAGAGGGAGGCCAAGCCCTCACGCATGGAGGTCCTGTCCATCCTGCTGAGGAACCCCTACCACCACTCCCTGCCCTTCAGCATCCCTGTCCACCTCCTCAACAACACCTACCAGGTACACACACACACACACACATGTACTGATACAGATACACACACACATGTACTGATACAGATACACACACACACGTGTACTTATACAGGTACACACACGCGTGGACACGCGCACACACAGCCCCACACAAACACGCGCAAAAAGGCATCCACCAATGCACACACACACACACACGAACAGCCCTCACACACACCTGCCCCCTGGTGCGTCTGCAGGTGGTGGGCTTCGACGGCTCCACCACGGTGGAGGAGTTCCTCCACACGCTGAACCAGAGGGTGGGCATGAGGAGGCCCCAGCTGTCTGGCTTCGCCCTCTTCAGCGACGACCCCTCGGGCAGGGACCTGGACCACTGCCTGCTGCCCTCCGCCAAGGTGAGGATGGGCGGACTGGCTCACACACACACACACACACACATGAGCCAAGGTCTTAGCGCAGGGGCTTGGGTTCAAATCGGGCCTTCAGCTTAGTGTCTTCCCCTCCCTGTCTACTTTTAAATGTCTCTGACCAATAAAGCATGAACATGCCAAAAATATTTATTTTATATCAAAACAGAACTTGTGAGATCTGTCTGGCTCCAACACTACTAGGTTCATTCTACCTTTATTTAACCAGGAAGAGCTCATTGAGATTTGAAATATATTTTTAAAGGTTAATAGTACACTAAGACTGAAGTACGGAAGCCTAACTGTCTGTTGCGTGGGCAGGGAAGTAGGTATTATGTAGTATGCTATATGCGGTATGCAGTATGTGGTCTGCAGTATGTGGTCTGCAGTATGTGGTATGCAGAATGCAGGAGTCCATGGAGGGTTCAGAGTGATGGCGTGAAGAAGGGGGTGAGGGTTGAATGATTGACAATATGGAATAGAGAACATCACATGATGCTCGAGGACTCCAGGTGATTGGTTGAGCTCTCTCTGCTCCGGCCGTAGATCTGTGATGTCATCTCCAAGTGGGAACAGGCCTTGAAAGAACTGCATCCTGGGAAATACGAGGGGACACGCATAGTCCGTCTGACGTATAAGAGCAGGTCAGTTTCTCCTGCAAGCTGCAAACTGATACAATACGAAATGTGTGTGCAATATATTATTTGTGTGTATGTGTTAAATGTGTGTACTGAGTGTCTGTGTGTATAATATGTGAGTTATGTGTGTCTGCTTCAGGTGTATAATGTATGTGTGTGTGGCTGCCTTTATGGTGTGTGTGTGTGTGTGTTTGTGTGTATATCATGTGTGTGTCTGTTGCGTGCAGGTTGCGTTTCCGGGCCCAGGCCAAAGGGGAGACGGAGCGTGAGCGCCTCCTGCTGGCCTACCAGGTGAACGACGAGGTGCAGCACGGCCACTTCCCCGTCAGTAAGGAGCTGGCCCTGGAGGTGGCCGCCCTGCTGGCCCAGGTGGAGCAGGGGGACCTGGAGCGGCCCGGCCCAGCTGCGACCCCCGGCAGCACCTCCCCCACCCAGACCAAGACCCAGCAGGCCCTGGGGCAGGCTCTGGAGCGCTTCTACCCCAAACACTACAAACAGGACCTGAGTGTGGAGCAGCTCAGGTGGGTCTGGAACACACCTGGAACACACCTCTCATTCTCCTCTAATGATCCTGGAACACACCTGGCATGTGTCTGTCATACTCCTGTTATGGAACTATACAGTAGTCATCACTGCTTATTCTGACAGATATGGTCAGGGCCGGCCCAAGCCTTTATGGGGACTTAAGCAAAATTGATTTGGGGGCCCCTCGGCGTCGCTTATCGTTGCCGATAAAAAAAAAAAAGAATATCTATATTTTTTAAATACATTAAACTGTAATTTCATGTGCTCTTGGGGGCCCTTTGGTAGCCACAGGGGCCCTAAGCAGCCGCTTAGTTCGCTTATGCCTTGGGCCGGCCCTGGATATGGTACAGTCCTCATACAGACAGAGATACTGTAGGATACCCTCCTGATGGATGGAAGGATGGATGGAGTCCTTCTAAATGATAACAGAGATACTGCAGGATGCTCTCCCTGCGCAGAGAGACAGGACCCAGCCCTTAGACAGGCAGAGAACCTGTACGGTGCATGGCCTCTCCCACACAGAACCGCAGCGCTCATCCCTGTCCACTCCTGGCTCCACAGAGACCTGTCGGAGCGCCTGGCCGCTAAGTGGACCGTCCTCAGGGGCTGCAGCGCGTCCGAGTGCGTGAGGATCTACCTGACCGTGGCCAGGAAGTGGCCTCTGTTCGGCGCCAAGCTCTTTAGCGCCAAGGTGAGTCGTCACAAAGACTGCAGACGGGATGGAGCGGAGGAAGGAACTCTTTCTCTCTCCAGCTTTACTCCTCCCTTTGTTCACATACATCCACATGCAGTCTTCAACACGATCCCCATCAATGCAGGCCCATCTCATCCCCATTCATTCACACAGATTCCCCCATCAATTCCTTTTCTTCCCGTTGACTCTTCATCTTTCCCATTGTCACAATCCCACCGCAACTGTATGATGTCTTGTGTAATTGTTTGTTGGCCTGTCCGTTTAGCTTCTCTGTTGGTCTGTGTACTTGTTTGTCTTTTGGTCTGTCTGTGTGTGTCTGCTTGTCTGTCTGCTTGTTTGTCTGTTTGTTGCTTTATGCCCCTTTGTTTTCACACTGTATTGGGGTGGGTGTGTTCGGAACGGCTTCAATCCCTATTGTAATTACACTGGAATAAAAGTGTAATCCTCATCCTACCCCCTGCTCTCCCCATCCTACCCCTGCTCTCCATCTACCCCCTCTCCTCATCCTACCCCCTCCTCTCCTCATCCTACCCCCCTGCTTGTCTTCCCATCCTCTCCCCAGCCTGTACCCCCCTCCTCAGTGGAACAGACCCAGGTTTGGCTGGCGGTCAACGAGGATGGACTGTGTGTGCTGGATTATACCATGGTACGAATCTATCCTCATGTATTAGTTAACATGCTTAGCCACGGTCCACAAGGTGATTGTTTGACATAATACACTTCGATGACGTCGCATAGTTATCCGCACTACGAGAGAAACTCATTTGTGGTAGTACCCTGTCTAACCACTAGGGGGTGTCTTGCATTGTTTTAGTCCCCCCAGAAGTAGGACGAATCTTGGGCATGTATTGACAGACCGGTTTGAACATTGTCAAACACAATTATTACCTTGTCACCAAAAGAGAGAAGCTATTGTTGTCAACTTTTCACAAGTAGCTGGAAGACGAAGGCATGACAGTGCTGTTATTCTAGTCTGTCTCCAAGAAAAAGCCTTACTGAGAATCCAACCATTCAGATGGGATTCAGCTGGTTAGCTAACCATCTGTGTTTATGTTGTCTGTGGCACAACTTAGCTGTTATAGTCGAGGGATTTCTCTTAAAAAATCTGGTCTTGGTCCTGGCCCTGGTCCTGGTCCCAGTCACAGTCCTGGTCTTGGCTCTATTCCTGGTCCTGGTTAGCTAGCCCCACAGAAGCTATGGTTTGTTGATCTCCTGGTCTGGAATGATTTTGTGCTGCGGGGTTTCAAACACCAGCAGCCCCCAGGAAAGCAGGAAGAGGTCCAGACTCAGATTTGGCTTCTTCTATGCAGAGATATTCTAAAGTTCCAGGATATAAACAATGTCTGCCCAGAGCTCTGTCATTTCAAGCAGCCCTTAGTCCTCCATGTCATTTCTGGTTTGGCAGCCCACTCAGCCATGTGCACTCACTGGCTCTCTGGGGGAAAAATAGGACAAATCAAAATAAAGCTTTAGAAAAATGACATGCTACTCCACACACAATTTGTCTCTTTTCACAAAAAGAAAGAAATCATATTTCATAAGCCAGTTCACTGATGTGCTCCAGTGAGAGAATGAAAGACAGCTGTTTGTCGGTTCCTGTCTCTCATACCGCACTCCTATTGGTCATTTTCAGCACCTGCTGGTCACCTACTCCTACCAGTCGGTGATCACCTTTGGCGGTTGCCGTGACGACTTCATGGTGGTGGTGAGCCAGACCAGGGAAATGGGAGGCCGGAAGAAGAGTGTGGAGAAGCTTGTGTTCACTATGCTGAAACCCAAGGTAAGAATCTGCACTGCATCAGTACTGCCCCGAGTCACAGAACTACTGCCCTGTCTCCACTAAGTCACTGTCTCCACTGAGTCACAGAACTACTGCCCTGTCTCCACTAAGTCACTGTCTCCACTGAAGTCACAGTACTACTGCCCTGTCTCCACTAAGTCACTGTCTCCACTGAGTCACAGTACTACTGCCCTGTCTCCACTAAGTCACTGTCTCCACTGAGTCACAGTACTACTGCCCTGTCTCCACTAAGTCACTGTCTCCACTGAGTCACAGTACTACTGCCCTGTCTCCACTAAGTCACTGTCTCCACTAAGTCACTGTCTCCACTGAGTCACAGTACTACTGCCCTGTCTCCACTAAGTCATAGTAGCACTGCCCTGTCACCTGACCAGGATCTGGGGGTGTTCCAGCAGGTTTCTATTGTGGAGGTGGTTATGCTTGGGGCTGATGGAGAAAGCAGGTCCAGACTGTCTTTAATGTGTTAAGGATCTCTGAGGAGCTGGAGCTAAGAGTCACATTACTACTGTAGGAAGTGCTAATAAGGTCGTCTGTATCCATGACAGGTGGATAGGTGTGCTTTCCACGAATTTCTCCCTGAGTTATAGTCATGCTGTGAGCCAGGGTTGGCCACATCCCTGAAATCTCATGAAATCCAATCATATCAAATGGTAAAGCCATTTACTTTCTTTGACCCAATCTCTTCCCTCTCCAATCCTCCCCTACTCCCTCCCTCCCTCCCTCCCTCCCTCCCTCCTGCTTCTCTTTCCCCCTTCTCCCCCTCTCCACTCCCTCCTGTCCTCTCGTCTCCCCTCCCCTCCTGTCCACAGATCCTGGAGCTGACCCTGTTGATGGCCAGCTACATCAACCACTGGACCCCCAGTCTGCCCTCCTCTGCCAACCAGCAACAGGGATCCAGCTCCCCTGCCGGGCCCCGTGGGGACAACAAGCTTTGGGACGTGGACAGCAGACATTTTCCTTCCATGAACTACACCACCAAGGGCCCGACACTGCTGTAACCACACACCACATACACACACAGCATCAGAACTGTTGAGCAACAGTGAAGGGATCTCATGCAGGAGGTACAGTACATAGAAGACTGGGCTTCGAACTGTCACACCAGTCCTGGATCCCACATTAGCTGTCATTCCCCTGGAGCGTATGGAGTTATGTCGAAGGCACACAGGACATGTGTTTTATTCTTTTCATATCTTTTATAAACTATGAGGGTATGGGGGATATTTTTGCTGTGATAACTTATGGTGGTACAAAATGGTTTCGTTTTTTGTTAGTCTAATGAATACACTATTTATAGTAACAAACGAGTGTTCCAACTCTGCTTCGCCTACTAACATGCTCACACTTTTCTTTTTTGCAAAAAATGTGGGCCTGGAAAAATATGTGGGTTGCGTGAAAACAGACTAAAGGACCAAAAGCTGGCCCCCACATTAGACGATAACCGCTTGGCGAGAAAAAAATCTTAGTAGTTGGCAGCTCCTCCCTTCGACCTTCATGGGTTCCAGGCTTCAGCCTCCCCGACGTGAAGGCCGCTAGGAAGGAGAGGCTGTAGTCCTTGTTGGTACTGTTTGGAACTGATGTAACTGAGGTCTTTCAAAGGCTGAACTGCTCCTTTAAACAAGAGAACTCCACAGAGGCAGCTCACTGCCTGGACACCACAGCTCTAACTTACATTATCAACATTACTGGGTGTCTTAATGACGGGGCTAGGGTTGTTTTTTTGTATTCTCACTAGTACGTGTCACCTCACACTTTGGTGGATTTGATCGATGTTTTTTTTTATATACCTTTCACAAATGATTGAATATACTGTAGTTAGACAAGGTTCACGCTGTAAGTGCCTGTGAACACACTCGTCATTGAAATGTTTTTACATTTCAAATGCGGAGACGCTGAACGGCTTTTGTATTTGTCTCCACTAACACCTGCCTAAGTCAGTGGGCCGACGCTAGGGGGGGTCATGTTTTCCTGCACAGGCTGCACTTCTCACCTGCCCCCCCCCCCCCCCCACATGCCCCCCAGATATATAGATATGTACATATATGAACAGACAGTCCTGCTGTAACATGGACTAAGACTATAGAGCTACCAAAATGTTCTTAATGACTTGAATTGTTCTTGGATCAAACCACTGTCTTGATCGTTTTCATTGTTACTTATTTATTTCATTTCCAGCATTTTGGGGCTTTTGCTGAAAGGAAAATGTGTCTGGTTTGTTACATTTTGAAATGTTCTGAAATGTTACATGTTTTCAGTAGCAGAATCAGCGGATGACTGCTTCTTTCACCACTAGTTTGCTGTATGATTTGAGAATAAAAAAAATAGTGATTCAGTCAACACTGTGCATAGTTACTTGGGGATGTGTGTGTGTTAATAAACAGTATGAATTTGAAATAAACGTTTTTTGTTTGAAATACCTTCCACCAACTTCCCTGCTGAGAGACGCAGACACCCACATGGACACCACTGTTGGTTTTTCTTTCCCTTCTTCTAGAATGATCTTGTTGTATTTCTACAGAACATCTACAAACCCTCCCTACGCGGGCCTGTGTGGTGGCTGGGTGTGTCCGCTGTGGCGAGGGAGGCCGGGTCTGGTGATGCAAGCAGCTTTGACTTGCTTTCTCCC
Organism: Thaleichthys pacificus; assembly: GCA_023658055.1. NCBI lineage: Eukaryota > Metazoa > Chordata > Actinopteri > Osmeriformes > Osmeridae > Thaleichthys > Thaleichthys pacificus. The sequence goes on along the minus strand of CM042866.1, from coordinate 16,123,538 downwards.
GACAGGTCAAAGTGGTAATGACGTTTTCTTGCCAACTGCACAGCTATAAATCCTTTTTTTATTATGTTAAAAACTCCTTGTTGTTCCAACAGTCACTTTCGTATGAACTGAAATACTCATTATTTGACCCACTCTGGGGCCATGGTGTTCAGTCAATGCTCATCTAGAAACATTTTATAACATTCCTATGGTGCTCCTTTTAGAGTTCACTTTGGTGGTGTCGCTGGGTTAGGATATTCCTTTTGAAACACTTTTTTCATGATCTCGATGATTTACTCTAATGATATCATATATTATTCCTTAAATGTATTACTTTAGTGAGAATGACAACAATAATGTTGTTTTTTATTCCAACAAGAAACAAGTGAATTATTCTGTCTCCAAATGTAAAGGTGCACTAATAGATTTCTTCAATCCCCGTGCAAATGTGGGGTATATAAATATAAAAGTCCATATTTTTTGTGTCTCTTTAACGATTCCAAAACGCATAACAATGAATTGATAAATTACACGCACTGATAATTATTTTGAAATAGGCCACTTTTGCTTATGTAGTTTGTAAATAATTTCCCAATCAGCAGGTTTCTTGTGATAGTGTGAATTCTACATTTTTACGTAACAAAAAAAAGATGTTAGGCCTACGCATTGTACGGCCATAACGTTCTTAGATACTATTAATTATATTATTCATTACACCATATCATAAAACGTAGCCTACAAGACCTAATAACAAAAGTGGGCCTACAGGAGTTATTCGTGTTTAATTCAAATGAGCCAAGTGTTGTAGAGCCTGATCTCAGAAACGGGCTTTTAAAATGTAACCACGGAAAGTGATTTTAGCAGTAAGGTTCACAAGACTCGGAATGATATTCATGCTGCGCTCTTCCGAGCGCGTGTGGAACGTCTGCTGAAGTCTTGGACTGTTTCAGTTGGAATAGGCTACATTTTTGGACAGGTAGCCTACATTTAAAATATTTTGCAATAAACTACGAACTAGCACTGTCCTATGGCCTACATAGAAACAGTTTGCAGAAAGTGCAGTTGTCGTCAAAGTTGACTTAAGATTTAGCAAATGTTTCAGGAATTCCATACATTTACAGACAATGAATCATTATAATACCGTTATATTTTACGTTCCAATTGAAGATATAATATTTCGTATTGTGTTTGTTCCTTTGCAGGATTCCTATTTTATTACGAAATTAAAGATGACCACGAAAAAACAGCAAAGTTTAGCCCGAGAGGCGTCGCATCAAATCATTGCCGGTGGATCCGCAGGTCAGTTTAAAAAGCGGGGTCTACATAAGAGCGTGCTTATAAAATACATATATGTATTTTTTCTCATTTTACACGCCAAAAATGTTGTGTCAAATTGTCTATGTGCTGGCAATATCAAGGGTTCGGTGATCATCATTACAGTAGAGACTGAAATATTTTGATATATTTTCGACTTTTGACCACCGGATGGTCTCTGTCACACCGATCCTGCTGCAAAGATTCCAGTCACATTGGTTCCGCGTTCATACTTGCAACCTGCATTGATTCCGGACGCATTCATTGCATAAAAAAAATCGCTTGTGAGTCTCTTGATACTCAGTCAAACTTTTACTAAGCGGAGCCCGCTGCTTCTGCTGCAACACACAGTGTGTTTTCAGCTTGTGGATCTCTGACGGGTTGGATCAAGGTTTGGCCGTTGGTGGAAATTATTCAAAGTAAAGGTGTAGGTACAGGTTTCACCACAGGTGTTCACTTAATAATTATCTTCTTCTTTACCCTTCCAGCAGAACTTGATATTATTATTATACCAATAATCATAATATGATAAACACATATATTTGTCAGGAATCTACTTTGCTGTCTGTTTTATCCTGTGTAATTTCAAAATGATACTTTTTGAAAATGTCACGAGGAATCCTGGACCAAAGAACACATTTTTCACCAGGTTGTTACTTATTAAGCCATTTGGTGTGTTATTTACATAGTCTGAAATCATCACAGAATTAGAGTCAATGAATTACCCTACAAGTAAAGGGAGATGTTGGGCCCTTATGGGACAAGCTCACTACTTGGTAAATACTCCTAAGAATTAATCATAAATAGTTGAGGTGTGGGCCTAGTCTCTGGTGTCCCTGTTCCGAGACGCTCTGTGTTTAATGGGAATGAGGTGTTCTGTGTACTCTGGCATCACTGCTGGTTTCCCTCTGCTGTGGCGGGGCACTCACTGGCCCTCTGGGACAGGGACGTCTCCCCACCCCCGTCCCCACCCCTTCACCTAACCCGAGGGGCTCTCCTCTGCCACCCATCCACTCAGAGAGAGGACCCGGTCCTGTGCTGGGGTGGAGCTGGAGGCTGGGACAAGATCTCGGGGCTAGAGGCCAGGACTGGGTGTAGGATGGAGGCCGGGGCTAGGACAGTGGATAGAGGCTGGGGCCGTGGCTGGGGCTGACTGCTGGGGCCAGGGCAGAGGATAGAGGCTGGGGCCGTGGCTGGGGCCAGGGCAGAGGCAGCACCTTGAGTAGAATGACCTCAGTGTTTCCCCTCACCTTCCCTCGGCCCCCAGGCCACAGCCTCCTGGGGGTGTCGTTGGCGTCCTGATGGGCCTGTTAACGAGCTTGCAGAGAGACCGCCGTTCATTTATGTGAGACCGGGTCACAGAGCCGGAGCTGTGCGTATAAATTGGAGGGAAAATGGCAGTTTGGTGCTCTGTAAAATCATCTGCGTGGACTCTGCTACTCTGAGTCTGTCTGGACAAGCTGAGGTTATTTTTTACCTTTCACAGAGGTCAGCACACGCACTGAGACCCTCCCCCCCCATGCTCATTGGCTGTGGAGGAGATCTCGTTCTTTTTATTGGCCTGTTCGTTAGTCCGTCGCACCGGTATGCCATCAAGTCCATGTTCGGTCCAACTGTATATTATGAACTACTGCACTGCTGCTTTCTAGTAACCGTTTAGAACGGATCGTGTCTACATAGTGTGTCTGTTGCTCTGCTTAAATAGCCCATGTATTTTAGACCATAGATTTTATTCATTTAATAAGTGGCTTTATTTCTTGGTAAAAATTGTGAAACTTATTTGTCGCTCCAATTTGCTTTTGATTTCTCTTGTTGTTAAGCAGGACTCAGGTTGGCGTGCATCCTAATGCCTTTTGCTGCTTTCAAAGCAGTCATTTCACCACTAGGGGGAAGCACTAGTTCATTCACTTATCATATTGACAGATATACATGGCATATTACAATAAAGAGATTTTTCCGAGCTTAGTTTTCTTGCATGTGGGTTTATAGTAATACTAGGTGTATTTGTGTAAATGTTCATGTTATTTAATGTTTATATACACAAACCCACGCGATATTATTTATTTTTGTCATTTTGAAATATAGGTTGGATAGAAAATGATGCTGTTATGAAAATGTACGTAATGCATAATATAGTAATGGTAAGAAATGAAGAATGTTCTTGAACAAACATCTTGGTGAGTAGTATTTTTCTAACCTTCATATAGAGCTAACTACTGTAACTTTCGCATTTTTTCTTTGGGTAAACGTATCCCTTTCCTGCAAATGGAGTGTGTCGACATAAGACAGACATCCTCGGTATGATTAGATGCACTCCCCTGCTCTGGAGTAGTTAAATTACACTCAAACTCTCTTTACTTTTAATTGGGTTTTAAACTGTGAAACTCGGATTTGGCGTCGCCGGACGAATCCTTCCACTTAGCTTAAATAAAGAAGAAGAAGAAACGAGATGGAGAGAAAGTCAAATAAATAAAGTCTAACAAGAGGGTAACTTTATGAGGATCATTCACTGACAGATATGTCCGTTACCCATCAGTGTTTCCTCTCAGCTGGCTGCAACAATCACAGCTGAATTAGCCCTAATATTTATTTCCAGAAACAATTGTACATGTTTTAGCTGGGCTTTGATAGAACTCCCGGTGGACATGTTGGAGACAGATGTTTAGATGACCTCATGTTTGAAGTAATGTTGATTTTGGACGGGTGCTTCTCCCTCTCTCTAAATCAGCCTCCTCCTCTCCTCTCCTCTCCTCGCCCCCCCCCCCCCCCCCCCCCCACCACACCACCAACATCCCTCCTCTTCCCCTCACCTCCCTCCTTCCTCATCTGCTTGACTGTGTCTCTGTGTGTGTGTGTGTGTGTGTGGCTTGGAGACGTTTCCCGTCCTCTGCACGGTTTGAGCGACAGATGTCTGTGAAGTTGTGGCTGGCTGAGCGTGCACGTGGAGCGTGTCAGTGCTGAGGGATGGCTGGGTCTGCCTCGCACACATCTGCCTCCTCCAGGCCTCCTGGTGTCTGTCTCTCTCTCCATGACGCTCCGTCTCTGCAGCTCTCTGCGCATCTGTCTCTATCCCGGTCTCTCCATGTCTGTCTCTCTCAAGGTGCCTGTCTCTGTTTCTCCAGGCCTCCGGGTATCTGTCTCACTCTCCAAGTCTCTCCAGGTCTGTCTCTATCTTCAGGTTTCTAGGTGCCTGTCTCTCTCAGGCCTCTGAGCGTCTGTCTGTCTGCTCTGGGTGCCTTTCTCTTTCTCTCAGGCCTCTGAGCGTCTGTCTGTCTGCTCTGGGTGCCTGTCTCTCTCTCTCAGGCCCCTGAGCGTCTGTCTGTCTGCTCTGGGTGCCTGTCTCTCTACAGGGCAATTGACTGGCTGACCAGATTTGTCTGACAGTAACAAATAAACACAGCTTTGGGGAATCAGATTACTAATAGGATTCTCAGAGTTAAGATATCTGACACAGTCTTTGCTGTTTCAAAAACGTTTTAAACGTTTTTCCAGTAATGAGGTAGTTTATTTTTTGATGATGTCAGAGATTTACATCGAAGAATTTGCTTAGATGTTGCTTTGTGAAGCTTTTGCATGTCACAGAATGATCCATTAAAATCACTGCTCATTTAATATGGAAAAAATAACCTAAAAATAAACATGACTGAAAAACAAACCAGAGAGATTTATTATCTGTCAGAGCTAATGATCGTCCTGAGGAGCTGTGGAGGATCATAACATCACCAGACGTCAGTTAAACCGAGCATGATGGCTAACGCTAACCTTAACCCTAACTACTGTGGTGTGGCACATATACTCACTCAAATACATCTGATATTCTAACTAGCTAACTAGCATAGCACAGACACACTCAAACACATCTGATATGCTAACTAGCTAATTAGCATAGCACAGACACACTCAAACACACCTGATATGCTAACTCACTTAGTACAGCACAGACTCACTCCAACACATCAAATATGTAATATGTTAAATATGTAAATGTCAAATATATACTCATACTGTACTGTAAGTGACCTGAATATCCGACAGAGATTGTAATTGTTACGTCTTAACAGAACTCATGATGTAACCTAGTAGTTATGGTCATCTCCCAACGTTTGATGATGTCATTGTGTAGGTTTTAGCAGAACTCCTGCCATTTTGACATACAGTGGTTGTTATGGTTATGACAGTGACAGTAAACCATGCAATATGCTAGGCCATATGTCTCAAAGGAGGCACAATACAGTTTATTATAGTATAGGGCAGTATTGTATAATACAGTTTATTATAGTATAGGGCAGTATTGTATAATACAATAATTTATTTCTTATTTTTTTATAATAGCTTTAATTGACTTCTTCTTCAGCATCATGTGGCACTGACATCTTGTTGACTCCATGAGCTCCAAACAGATACCATGAGAACTGGTCGCTCTTCCTCAGCTGTGTGTGTGGGAGTGGGTGAGTGTGTGAGTGTGTGAGCGTGTGTGTGTGTGTGAGTGTGTGAGTGGTGGCCGGTCTGAGGCCGGTCTAGTGTGTGATTTACGAGCCTGTCTCACATACAGGACGTTATCTTAATGACATGATTTAAGGAAGTACTTCTCTGACAGGAGGGCTTCTCTGTTGCTCAAGGATTTGTGACAGTAGAACTTACCATGAGGTAGGCAGACACACACACACACACAGCACTGTGCAACCACACATTTACCCACTTTCTTAAACTCTTGTGCATACTTTCTCTCTCGCACACCCCCCCACCCACCCCCACCACCCCACACACACAGGCCATCCATCATGTATGCTAGGTCGCTGTTAGCAATAACAGTAATTACTCTGTTATGGTAAGAGCAGAATCAGGAGGATAATTATGATTGTTCGACATGGGAGGCAGCTCGGACCCCTGGCTTCTCGTTTCCAACGAGCAATTATTAAAATGTGCGGCCGACGCAGGAAGTCGAGGTGCTTCCAACATGGACTGTGACGTCCGAAAGAGGGGCGCCATCGCTTTATGCAACAAAACGTTTGTCCATATCGGACATCTACCGTTTTTGGTTTTGTTTTGTGTCACCCCAGTTTCCCCCTCATCATACACGGTAAAAACTGTTGTGTTTTGGTGTCTGGGTCGAGAAGGTGAACCCAGGAAGGGAGCGGTCAGAGGACAAGGCTGCAGCGAGGCTGAGGGTGACGCTGAGGGTGAGAGCGAGGCTGAGGGTGAGGCTGAGGGTGAGAGCGAGAGCAAGGCTGAGGGTGAGAGCGAGGTTGAGGCTGAGGGTGAGGCTGAGGGTGAGGGTTATGCTGAGGATTAGGCTGAGGGTTAGGCTGAGGCTGAGGGTGAGAGCGAGGTTGAGGCTGAGGGTGAGGCTGAGGATTAGGGTGAAGGTGAGAGCGAGGCTGAGGGTGAGAGCGAGGGTGAGAGCGAGGGTGAGGGTGAGAGCGAGGCTGAGGGTGAGAGCGAGGCTGAGGGTGAGAGCGAGGGTGAGGGTGAGAGCGAGGCTGAGGGTGAGAGCGAGGCTGAGGGTGAGAGCGAGGCTGAGGGTGAGAGCGAGGCTGAGGGTGAGAGCGAGGGTGAGGGTGAGAGTGAGAGCGAAGCTGAGGGTGAGGGTTAGAGCGAGGCTGAGGGTGAGGCTGAGGGTGAGGCTAAGGCTGAGGGTGAGGCTGAGGGTGAGGCGATCTCAGACGAGGTGAAGACAGGGCTCCAGGCTGCACATGGCAGCAATAACAGAACAGGGAAGGAAATCAGCTAAGCAAGCTCTGCTTAATGGAGCACCACCACTAAGTAGTCAAGGGGCAGGGAGAAAACATGCCTAGGAGGAAAAGTATAGAGTGTGTGTGTACAGTGTGTGTGTGTGTATGTACAGTGTGTGTGTGTGTGTACAGTGTGTGTGTGTGTGTACAGTATGTGTGTGTGTACAGTATGTGTGTGTACAGTATGTGCACACGTACAGAATGTGTATATGTGTGCGTGTGTACAGTATGTGTGTGTGGGCAGTATGTGTGCATGTACAGTACGTGTGTGTACAGTATGTGCACACGTACAGAACGTGTATATGTGTGTGTGTGTGTGTGTACAGTTTTTGTCTGGGCACAGTGTGTGCGTGTACACTGTGTGCGTGTGCCGATCTATTTGCATGTGGAATGCGTTTGAGAGATCTCTGTATTTTATAGACTCTGTTGTCCAGCCATGTTTTTCTGAACCCCCTAATTAAGTTCCAGTAGAAAGTTGGATATTTTGGAGAAACCTTGCTGGATGCACCAATGTTTAGACTGATCATCATCAGTCCAAACAGACACTAACCAACCGTCTTCTCTGCTCAGCGAAGTCTAATGACGTCTGCTCTCTAGGAAATAGTTTGACCGTTTGCAGTGTGAGGAAGTGTATTATCTATGAAGGATATAATAAGAGTCTCTGCTCTATGGAAACCCTCTGTCTTCTTATTACTAAGGTCTTTATCAACTGTGCAGGGGCCCATGGTCTGTGCTCTTAGATCAGAGATCGTAGGTTCTAGGCTGTTCTAACACAGACTTTCATTTGTGTCGTGCCCATAGCGACATGGAGCAGTTTGACTTCACATTCAACCAGAGGTCAAGCACAAGCTCGGGGCCATTTGAACTGATAGAAGAATCAAGAGTTAGCATAATTACAAACCCTCCGTGTTTCTGCTGGAAGAGCAGCACATATACATATATATAAACATAATAAGTACTGTCAAAACAAGCCTGCAAAGGGAAAAGCTCTTGAATTACACACTGCTGTATGTGTGTGTGTCTGTGTGTGTGTCTGTGTGTGTGTCTGTGTGTCTGTGCGTGCATGCATGCAGACGAGCGTGTGTGTGCATGTTCCTCCGGGTGACCCGGGAGGTCAGAGAAAAAAAAGAGATTTTTTTTTTAATACAGAAGAATTCTGGCTGGCAACGGTGTAATCCTGCCTTCCCTTTTTCTTTTCTTTTTTTCTTTTTTTAAGCTCTCTCCATCCCTGCAGCTGAGACCCTTCCCTGCTCCCCCCAGCCCCCCTTCCTCCTCCCAAGTTAACTCTATCAAGATGAAGAGTGTTTGGCCCAGTGCAGTCATCATAATGTGATTTGTTGTGCTCATGAGCCAATTAGAGTCTTTACTGGCGGAATAGCCTCTGCCCGGTCGCCGGGAAGGATAGCTCGGAGAACCGGCTTTAATTAGAGAAGCTCTCATTTATAGACACTTTGAATTATCTTTGATGCAGAGCCGGGCTGAGGAGGGCATGGGCTGAGGGGGAGGGCTTTGGCAGAGGAAGAGGTCAAATTTGATAATGAGAACCAAAAGTCAACAGAGGGCCCTGTGCTGAATTTGTTTACTGTTCCATTATTGTTTCAAAAGGGGGAGAGCCTCGCAGGGAAATCGAGACAGGCACAAATGTCACAATCGCAAACGGGCAGGGAGGGAACAAGGAGGGAAAGGCATCGACTCTCATCTCTTATGTTTGAAGCGGGAGCCATTATGCCGTGGAACGAAGGTCTAAAAGCGCTTGTCGGGTCATGGAAAAGGCCTGTGTGTTGGTTGCTGTGCTCTCCTGTGTTGAGGCTGTGAGGGTGGGGTCCAGACTGACCACACACAAGCCTGGGGGGGGGAGGGGGGGGAGGGGGGGGTTAAGGGGGCAGAACCATGGGGACCATTACTGTTTACCGCCATCATAGTTATTGATCCACTTTTGGGTCAGTCATATTTATGGATCCACTCCTTGATCTATTTTTTCATTCTGCTGGGACTGTGAATTAAGTAAGACTCATGATCAAGCCTGAAAGTGTGTGTAGTAGCATAGCTTCCATAGTAAGTGGCAGTTCTCCCATCTGAACACGTGGATCTGCTCACTGACTAGAGGGCAGGAGAGAGCTGCAGTTCAGATCACCCTCATCCTCTCTCTGGCCTCGTCCTCTCTCTGGCCTTGTCCTCTCTCTGGCCTCGTCCTCTCTCTGGCCTCGTCCTCTCTCTGGCCTCGTCCTCTCTCTGGCCTCGTCCTCTCTCTGGCCTCGTCCTCTCTCTGGCCTCGTCCCCTCTCTGGCCTCGTCCTCTCTCTGACCTCGTCCCCTCTCTGGCCTCGTCCTCTCTCTGGCCTCGTCCTCTCTCTGGCCTCGTCCTCTCTGGCCTCGTCCTCTCTCTGGCCTTGTCCTCTCTCTGGCCTCGTCCTCTCTGGCCTCGTCCTCTCTCTGGCCTTGTCCTCTCTCTGGCCTCGTCCTCTCTGGCCTCGTCCTCTCTCTGGCCTCGTCCTCCAGAATGTATAGTTAGTAGGTCTATATAGTTAGTAGTGTGTTTAGTTGGTATATGAGCTGTAGTTTGTATAGTAACTACATAGTTTGTAGATGTAAACGTTGGTGTATGTAGATTGTAGTTGGCAACAATGCCAGCTGCAAACGATGTTTGAATTTATTTTGATTTCCATCTCCGATGTAATGCTTTGATAGCTGCCACATTAGCGTATCCCTCCGAGTCTGTCCTCGTCATTTATCTCTCTCAGCCTCCGCAAGGTGTTGAGAGACCAGAGCAGGATCACAGCCCGTTCAGGCGGACGCCATTTGGAACAGCTCCCGAATCCCAGGCTCTCGTCTGAAGAGGCAACAGGTCCCTGTTGTTCCACTTCCCTCAGCCCGGCTCCAGCTATGACTCACGGGTGACGATGACTCGGGGGATGTTGTTCTAGGACCAGCATGGTGGCGGAACAGCAGCTCACGCTGACTCGGGCCTGGAGCAGAACAGGACCACACAGAGGGGACCCAGCCTGCTTCTGATGAGCCCAAAGGGGAGCGGAGCGAGGGAAGGAGGGAGGGAGCGAGGGAAGGAGGGAGGGAGCGAGGGAAGGAGCGAGCGAGGGAGGGAGGGAGGGAGCGAGGGAAGGAGAGAGGGAGCGAGCGAGGGGGGGAGGGAGGGAAAGGAGGCAGAGAGAGATTAACTCGTGGAACCCTGGATGGATGGAGAGAGGGAGAAGGGAGAGAGGGATGGAGAGAGGGAGGAGGGAGAGAGGGATGGAGAGAGTTATCAGTCCTTCCATGGAGGAAGCTCTTAGCTGGATGTCTGTGTGATCAGAGGATGTCTGTGTGATCAGAGGCCTGACAGATGCTTTTTCCATAACAGTCTCCCAGAAGCCTCGCTTTGCTAAAGCGAGGGGGCCGAGGGGGTTGGGGGGGGGGGGGGGTTTGAGTATTGATGTTAATGTATTCAAAAGCAGGAAAATGTGACTGCAATAGTAAGTGAAGCCTGTCAGTGGAGCGCTCCGGAGTCCAGGAGCACTCTTACATAATGTGTAAGCACAGGTGATGGTCCCCCCCCCCACCCATCTACCTCACAGGAAGAGCCACAGTGATTCTGCCCCGTCCTGATTTGCAGTGCTCTGCATTTCATTATGCTACTGGTCCCAGAGCGGTCTGTAAGAGTAGCCCCCGGGGGGCTGGGGGGCGGGGGGATGGGGAGGGACACTCCTCCCTCCCCCCCTCTCCCTCTCTTGATTTTGTTTTTTCATTTCCAATTACATTAGGAAATGTTTAATCATTTCTTAATCATCCAGTATTCTGGGTAAATTGTTTTGGTTTCCAGTCTGTGGTCAATATTTGACAAGTGACTTACCTGAGGCGAGCCTAAAATGATTATTATTATTAGCAGTATTAGTAATAGAAGTAGTAGTAGTTGTGCATATAGCGTGACAGTAAGATGACTCTGGCTTTTCCCTGCTAAGTGCTAGAATGGGCACAGCAGTTACCCCGGGGCTGTTAGGAGGAGGAGCACTAAGAGAGGCACAGTCGTCTTCTAACACAAACATCCTGCTCCGAAGTTGAGGCTGCGGCTGAGGCTGGAGATGAGGCCAGGGCTGAGGCTGGGCTGGGAGTGGGGCCAGGGCTGGAGATGAGGCCAGGGCTGGAGATGGGGTCAGGGCTGGGGCTGAGGCTGGGCTGGGAGTGGGGCCAGGGCTGGAGATGAGGCTGAGGCTGGAGATGAGAACAAGGCTGGAGATGAGGCTGGGGCTGGAGATGAGGCTGGGGCTGGAGATGAGAACAGGGCTGGAGATGAGGCTGGGGCTGGAGATGAGGCTGGGGCTGGAGATGAGGCTGGGGCTGGGGCTGGAGATGAGAACAGGGCTGGAGATGAGAACAAGGCTGGAGATGAGGCTGGGGCTGGAGATGAGAACAGGGCTGGAGATGAGGCTGGGGCTGGAGATGAGGCTGGGGCTGGAGATGAGGCTGGGGCTGGAGATGAGGCTGGGACTGGAGATGAGGAGACGAGGCTGGGCTGGGAGTGGGGCCAGGGCCGAGGCTGGAGATGGAACTGGGGCTGGGGTTGGAAATGGGGTCAGGGCTGGAGAAGGCTCTCTGGCAGGGACAGCCAGTTCCAGTCCTGGAGGCTGCATGCCCGCTTGCATGGAGCAGTCTGGAGAGAAACAGATCAGAGTTTGTTTGCTTAATCTGGCTTTAAAAGTTCTGCCAGATGAGCAGCACCTGAACCCCCTCCTTACACACACACACACACTCCTACCCCACCCAGTAAATCCTCTCTGTCAAACACGTGCTCCCTCAAAACGTTTGCAGGAAGACCTCTTAACGTAAGCACAAGTATTCAGACCTATAAGGGGTTTAGGAAACACTGGAGGAGGTAGATCTTTCAGGAATCAAGTGAAAACAATCAAGGACGTCAGAGAACTGGGTGTAGGGAGACAGAGAGGGAGAAAGAGAGGGGGAGAGAGAGGGAGACAGAGAGGGAGACAGAGAGGGGGAGAGAGTGGGAGACGGAGAGGGAAACAGAGAGGGGGAGAGAGAGGGAGACGGAGAGGGAGAGGGAGACAGAGAGGGGGAGAGAGAGGGAGACAGAGAGGGAGACAGAGAGGGGGAGAGAGAGGGAGACCGAGAGGAGAGGGAGACAGAGAGGGGGAGAGAGAGGGAGACAGAGAGGGGAGAGAGAGAGGGGGAGACAGAGAGGGAGAGGGAGACAGATAGGGAGAGGGAGACAGAGAGGGAGACAGAGAGGGAGACAGATAGGGAGAGGGAGACAGATAGGGAGAGGGAGACAGATAGGGAGAGGGAGACAGAGAGGGAGACAGATAGGGAGACAGATAGGGAGACAGAGAGGGAGACAGAGAGGGAGAGGGAGACAGAGAGGGAGACAGATAGGGAGAGGGAGACAGAGAGGGAGAGGGAGACAGAGAGGGAGAGGGAGACAGATAGGGAGAGGGAGACAGAGAGGGAGAGGGAGACAGATAGGGAGAGGGAGACAGATAGGGAGACAGATAGGGAGAGGGAGACAGAGAGGGAGACAGAGAGGGAGATGGAGAGGGAGACAGAGAGGGAGACAGAGAGGGAGAGGGAGACAGAGAGGGAGACAGAGAGGGAGAGGGAGACAGATAGGGAGAGGGAGACTGATAGGGAGAGGGAGACAGAGAGAGGGAGACAGAGAGGGAGAGGGAGACAGAGGGAGAGAGAAAGGGAGACAGACGGAGGGAGCAGGACGAGCGGCTTGGAGGGAAGCGTAGATGTGGAGCTCCGTCCATACCTGCATGCATTACGAGTAGGGTTGGGTACCGAAACCCTACTCAAACCTACGCATCCGGTAGCAATCGGACCCGATTAGAACACACATTTCGGTTCCTCATTTCGGTTCCACTTAATGTGTCAACTGAAATATTTTCCCTCTGTCGCTCCGAAACGGACGTAAAATATTCACACTTTCTCTGTAGTCTACCGTTAGCTAGCTACTGTTAATGTAGTCAACTTTCAAAATGACATATTTTCCCTCTGGGCTCACAAAAACGGACGTAAAAGCATATTAACCGTTCACTGCACGTGATCGCTAGTAAACATATTACACTTGCTCTGCTAGTCTATCGTTAGCTAGCTTTTAGTGCATTTAAAATGCCTAAAGCGAAGCTGTCGAAAGTGTGTCTGTATTTCACAGCCAAGGATTCCGACATCGCAAAATGCTACAAATGTTTCCAAACGATTACGTGCAAAGGGGGAAGCACGTAAAATTTTGTTGTTACTTGTTAATAGTGTAACTGTTATTTATTGTTAAATTATTGTAGTTGTGTGTTAGGTGACTTAGGTTTACCTATTATATATTTAAGTAGGCTACTTTAAAACGTTAATATATTGTTACATTAAAAAAAAAACTCATAAAAAAAAAACTATAAAAGAGCCTTTCTTTGATTACTTTCATTTTTCTTTTTTTCAAGAATCGTTTAGGAATAGGAATCATTTTAAAAGTACCGGTTCGGAATCGTATAAATCCAAACGATACCCAATCCTAGTTACCAGAGGGGTCTGGAACCAGAGGGGTCTGGAGGAGCCGGAGCAGCCTGTCGAGCCGTGACTGCTGGTGACCGCTGGTGACCGCTGGTGACCGCTGGTGACCGCTGGTGACCGCTGGTGACCGGCACCCATCGCAGAACCATCCAGCTCTGCTTGAAGAGCTGAGCTGTGTGGGAATGGGAGAGAGAGGGAAATGGGGGTTTTGCGTGTGGGAGAACTAAACGTCATTCCAGCTGAAGTAGTAAGCGGACTAAATGACAAACCCAATCCGTTTATTAGTCATTCCAAAGAAGTGACTCCCCTCCTTGTTCTTTTTTTATTTGATTTTACATTGGTACTGATCTTGGTGTAATTTCCCCAGCTTGTGCTATTTGCATTCACGACTGAATGGAAATTAGTGTTGGCCCCCCTCCAACACGGTCTAATGAGCAAACAATGGAACTACATCATGTTGGGGTTTGGAGGGAATTATCTTGATTGCAGTAACCCTCCAGTCTCACCTTGGCTGGGGACCTATGCAGCCAGAGACGTCTGTCAAACGAACCCTCTCTGGTTAGGGCCAGGGCGGGTCTCCTCTCCCCTCTGTGGTGTGTTAAACAGAGAAGAAATAGTACGAAAAACGAGTAGCTGACGTTTGGCTTGGTTCAGTTTTTTGTTATTTTGCTGGACGTGCAGAGCCGTTTAGAGGAGGAGGGGGCTGGAGGTGTATTGGTCACTTTGAGTTTGCACAGTCCCTTCAAGCCTGGCACCAGAGGGGCTTGCCATCAGCACTCTAAAAACAACAGTTCTCTCCCGCCAACCCTCCTGGATAATTAGTGAAATGTTTCACATGCTGCGTAACATCACAGAGGAGATGGAAAAGGCGTCACAGGAAGCAGTCCAAGTCAGGGAAGCTGGAGGGAGGAGAGGGAGGACCTAACAGAGGTGTTGGTCGCCGTAGACACCACACCTGGAGCATTCTTTTATTCATCCCTGTGTTCGTTCCACGGTGATAAATGGTGTATGTGCTCTAAATCCATTAGAGTTAATGGGTTCCCATTTGTTTATGGGTTAGGCCCCGGAACTAATTGTGAGACTTGAGATAAGAGCAAAAAGAATGTGTCCAATTGTATTTTAATGAAACCGCAAAGTCCCTTGAATGAGATTCTTAGACAGCGAGTATGTTTATCTTTTTGTTGGAGCATTTCCTGGGAGGGTCGAATTGGCCCTCTAGATGGAATGGACTGTTTCATCTGATCAAAGTATGTCTGGGATTGTCTAAATGGTGATTATTTAAATCTTGCCTGTTTTGAATTGTCTGCCTCCACCCCTCTCTGCTCTCATTAATACTAACATCCCTCCCTGAGGTTGGCACTGCTATAGAGAACATAACCTCTAAACTTTTACTTTTACGACCTCAGACAGACAGACCTCAGGCAGACAGACAGACAGACACATCAAACCTTAGACAGACAGATAGATCTCAGACAGACAGACAGACAGACCTTAGACAGACACCTCAAACCTTAGACAGACAGACAGACCTCAGACAGACACCTCAAACCTTAGACAGACAGACAGAGAGAGAGAGAGAGAGAGAGAGAGAGAGAGAGAGAGACAGACAGACAGACAGACAGACACCTCAAACCTTAGACAGACAGACAGACCTCAGACAGACAGACACCTTAAACCTTAGACAGACAGATAGACCTCAGACAGACAGCACTTTGTCAGTCCGATGTACAGAAACTCACCAGTGGCTGCTAATAGAACGGCAGAATGTCCGCAAAGTTCAAGACTAAAGTCACCCATAAACAGCACTTACCTGAAAGTACACACACCCCATCCGTCTCGCCCCAAATGCCCACCCCCATCCCCCCCTCCCCCGCCACCCGGCCCACGTGGGGGTGAGCTGTCACCGCGCTGGCCGCAGCAGTCTAGGGAGTTGAACTTGACTCAAACATATGTCTTCAATTTTAATAGCTCTGCGTTCCCCCCAGATGGCCTGGAGGAGAGAAGCTTGCCTGAGAAGCGGCGTTTCATGTAAGAATAATTTGTGTTAAGTAGCCGGCCGATCTGTTTGTTACGCTAGAGCTGACGGTTTGTTTGTGTTTCTTGAGCAGCATGATGGATGGGGCAGGAGTTGATGCTAATTAGGCTAAATTGTAGCGAGGAATGCTGAGGGCTAGCGACGCGCTGCCCAGGCCAGGTTCCATTGTTCCTTCCTCCTCGCACTCGGGACCTAATTGAATGGAGCTTGAGCCCATTCATCATGGTAGTATGACTGGGCTGGGCCAAATGGAATGGGCAGGGCTAGGTTGGCCTTGTGCTAGGCTAATCTTAGCTGGTTGAGTGCTAGGCTATGCAAGGTTGGCCTAGTGCTTAGCTAGGCTAGGTCAGTTTAGTGCTAGCCTATGCTTGATTGGGCTAGTGCTAGGTTAGGCTTGGTCGGTCTAGCGCTAGGTTATGCTAGATTGGCCTAATGCTTGACTTGTCGAGGTCGGTTTAGCGCTAGCCTATGCTAGGTTGGCCTAGTGCTTGATGAAGTTAGGTAAGGTTTGACTGAAACATGTCAGGCTGGTGTGGGCTAGACTACGCTTACCTAGGCTAGTCTAGGGCTAGGCTTGGTTGGTTTGTGCTAGGTAAGATTAAGTCAGCCTGGAGTTAGACTTAAACATTAAATATGAATAAGAGTGGTCAAGGCTTGCCTAAACCTGGCTAAGTTGGGAACATACTGGTCTTGGAGTCAGGAAATACATGTCAAAGAGGCTTAAGGAGGAGGAAGTATTGGGGGCGGAGCCAGTACTGGCCATTGATTGGTGGTGATGGAGGGTGTTATGCTTTTTTCCAACCAATTAAGACACTGGGCCCGTTGGACACCCTGAGTCCAACGGGCCATGAAATTAATGTTTACCCAGAGACGAGGCCAGGGAAGATTAGCAGCTTCTTAAAGCTGCCTTCCGCCTCTCTGACTGACAGACATGACCAACCGCAATGAGACTATTATAAACAGTGTCACTGCATGCAAGCTCATGGAAGCCCATGTCATCTGTACCACTGGAGCATTTTCTTCATTGTCAGATGTTTCTCTCAGTTTGTCCTTCTTAACTGCTGCAATCTGCACAGCCCATCATTTTTGTACTCTTGACTTATGGGACGTTATAACGTAGTAAGGGAAGGTCAGGTATGTGGTATTGAGCTGTAGTAATATGTTAATTGATTGCAGTGTGATTTAGTAGTGTTGTAGTGTAGTTTGGTAGTGTAGTATGGTAGTGTAGTATGGTAGTGTAGTTTGGTAGTGTAGTTTGGTAGTGTAGTATGGTAGTGTAGTTTGGTAGTGTAGTTTGGTAGGGTAGTGTGTAGTATGATAGTAGGGTGACCAGACGTCCGGATTTCGTCCGGACAGTCCGGTTTTCCAGCCCTTTGTCCGGACCGCTGTTGCGTGTCCTCCTTTTCGCCCTTTTGTCCTCCTTTTTGACCTTTCCTGCCCACCGTCGCAATTTACCACTCGCGTAGGCTTTCAGATGCCAAAAAGAAAGACCTGCTTCAAACCTACGTGGAGTTCAGAACTCCACTTTGCCACTAAGAGCAGCAAAGATTAATATCATGCCTTCTGTAAGCTCTGTTGCATTGATATAGACGTGATTAGTAGGGGGAAAGGGGCTTTAGAGCGGCATGCCTGCGCTAGGCAACGGCACAAGGATAATGCTAGTTCTGCCGGGCACTCTGAGCAGAACAAGTCGCGTCACTTAAAATACTGTCATCTGTAATGCGTGCAGGGCGGAACTTGCTTTCATGGGAGCACAACGTGCATGCTGGAACATTTAAAAAAGAAGCATCCCCGGCAGGAGAGGAGAATGAAACGGTGAGAAGTGAGTGTGCTCCAGCTGGAACTAAGCAAGATGGCCAGTTAGCGACACCAGTTGATAAAAACGCATTACGCAGTATTTCACGCATACTAACACCATAGCAACATGTCCACAGACAGCAGTTTTACATGCATTAAAGACATAAAGCTAGGAATATAAACACATCTCTTAAATTAGGCACCAGCATTAAGAGCTTCATTTGTAAGACAACAGGGTTATGTTCAATGAAAAAAAGTAAGTAATTGGACAAAAAGAGATTGGCCTGTTCAGTTGGCTCAAAATGCAATACAAATATTTTTTTCACAAGTTGAAGTGATTTCTTGGTTTTATTTATTAGTTAGAATAAGTATAACTCAATGTTTTAACAAATTGCAAAAGCTGAATAATCATTCAAAGCCTACTGATTTAATCAGTGAAAAAATAGATGATTAGTCGACTAATCGTTCTAATAATCGTTAGTCGATTATCAAAATAATCGTTTGTTGCAGCCCTACTGTGTAGTATGGTAGCGTAGTGTGTAGTATGGTTGTGTAGTGTGTTTCCTAGCGTAGTGTGTAGTATGGTAGGGTAGTGTGTAGTATGGTAGTGTAGTGTGTAGTATGGTAGTGTAGTGTGTGTCCTAGCGTAGTGTATAGTATGGTTGTGTAGTGTGTAGTATGGGTAGTGTAGTGTTTGTCCCAGCGTAGTGTGTAGTATGGAGACTACACTGGTAGTGTAGTGTGTACAGCCTCTCAGTGTTGCTCATCTTCATTTGTTTTTGTTTGGTTTCTTTACTCGTTTCTTTCCCCTCGTTTGCTATTTTCCTGCTGCAGGAACTTCTGGAAAAGCGTGAGGAAATGACTTCCACAAATACTGGGACACACACACACACACCTCCCACCCAGAGCACACACACTTACCCCCCCCCCCCCACACACACATACCCCCACACACACAAACCACCCCCCCCACACACACACACTTCCCGCCCAGAACACACACACACATTGGTCCAGCTCAGAAGGAGAGAGGTTGCTTATGCCTTCTGTGATTGTATCGTCGTTGTGGGACCTACGTAACCAAACATATGTGCAGCCCCCGCAGGCCCCCCCTAGAATCCCCCCTGAAGGACCCCCCCAGCTCAGAGTAGCGCTGGCTAGTGTTCTCCCTGCCCGCCACCCTGGCAGGTTCCACTGAACCTGACCACACCTCACGGCTGACCCCCTCGCCCCCTCCCTCCTCCCATCACTCCCCCTGTCCTTCCTTCCTTCTCTCCCTACCCACCCCACCTCCCTCCAACATCCCTCCCCCAACATCCCTCCCCCTCCCTACCTGCCCACTCCACCTCCCTCCAACATCCCTCCCCCTCCCTCCCACCCCCGCCTCTCTCCCCCCACCCTTGCCCCACTCCTCCCATCACTCCCCTCTCCCTCCCCTGTCCCTCCTTCCTTCACTCCCCTGTCCCTCCCTCCCTCCCCCCCATCCCAGCGTGTTTGCAACACCCTCCCTGGAAACACACCCTGCGCGGCATCTGCTAGTCGTTAACCTTAAACACGCAGAATACAACAGCGTTGTAAACAACATGGCATCGCTGTGATCCCAGGGAGGGGAAGTGTGAAGGCTGGGCTAACAGAGAGCCGGGCCGGGCCGGGCCGGGCCACGCTGGGGGTAGACAGCCTCGCATGTTCAGGCTCACACAGCAACCCGCCACGGCAACATGCCATGGCGACACACCAGGGACAGGGATTGGGTCTCTTGTCTGTCAGACTAGTTCAGGATGAGTAGCACGCCACTTAGAGAATGTAGACTTAGTGCAGCCCTCTCGTCTGGAGAACTCCCAGCCCTGCCGTCAGCTGGCAGGGAGATAGAAAGAACCGGAGTTATTCTGCCAACTGAGATCAGTTCCGTTTGACATGGCATTACATTTTATTCATTTCTCAGACGCTTAAATGAACAAAAGGAACGTAAAATTTAATTTGTTCATCGCTGGGCATGGTTGATGAACATACACTGTAGTTTGGGATGAGGGAGGGCTTTTCTGGGGCTGGGGGCAGGCTAAGGGGAGGGGGAGGGGGGGCTGGTTGGGGTGGAGAGAGGGGATGAGGAAGAGGAAGTGAGTTAGCCTCGGATGGGCGAGAGTGTAACCTGATCATGATTGAGTTAGGGAAAAGGAGAGGGGAGCCTGGGGCTGTCATTCAGACAAGTGTGTGTGTGTGGCTGAGTGTGTTTCTGTCTGTCTGTGTTTCTGCGTGTAGGCTTATGTGTCTGTCTGTGTGTGTGTCTCTGTGTGTGTGTTTGTACATGGCGGTCTTGTCATGCCAGGCTGTTAGTAGGGAGAGATTGTGATAGAGTTACTGCTTGCCTAAACGTCTTGTCATGTTGTGTATACATGGACACAGTGTTAGTCTGTGTGCAGGCTGACTGGTGCCACACATATTAGTTTCTGGGTCAACCTTCCATGTTTCATCTGGGCACGTTTTTTTTCAATACAAACAAAGGATCCCTATGAATAAAATGAAATTCGATTTTTGTCCGACAAGGGAAACAAAATCTAATTCATCCTCAATTCTTTTTGAAATTGCCAGTTTCATGGTTCAGGTGAAAATCGATTTGAAAGTGTAGTATCTCCTTGTAATAACAAGCCATGTCATTACAAGGATTTCCTTTATGTCTTTTTCACAATAGGGAGCTAGGCTTATGTTCCCCATGACTGGGCTTCTCTCTCACTCTCTATCTCCCCCCCCCCCTCACTCTCTCCCTCTCTGTCTCTCTCTCTCTCTCCTTACTCTTTCTCACTCTCTCTCTCTCTCTTCCTCCCCCCCCTCTCTGTCTCCCTCCCTCTCTGTCTCTCTCTCTCTCTCTCTCTCTCTCTCTCTCTCTCTCTCTCTCTCTCTCTCTCTCTCTCTCTCTCTCACTCTCTCCTTACTCTCTCTCCCTCTCTCTGGCTCTCCCTCTCGACCCCCTCTCTCTCTCTCCTCCTCTCTCTCTCTCTGATTGCCACTCTTGCTCTCCTTCTGTCAGTCTCTCCCTTTCTCTCCTCTCTCCTCTGAATTTCTATCGCTCTCTCGTCACTTTCTGGTCCCTGCCTCCTCTCTCTCTCTCTCTCTGTCTCTCTCTCTCTCTCTCTCTCTCTCCTCTCTCTCCTCCCTCCAACTTTCCCAGTGTGTGAGGTGCTGTTTAAACGGTGGGAACGCGCTCCACAGAGCCACGGCAGGAGACAGTCTCGCACTGCACCGGCGCTAAGCAGAAGCAGATGTTATAAAGTTTACAGAAATCAGAACATTATTTTCCTGTTTCCATTGCATTCTTCTAAACACTTAGCGAACACGCTTTGAAGTCACCCAAGAAATCTAGTCTGCTGGAGGAACGATAGGATCTCTCCCCCCCCCCCCCCCCGAGTATCAGGGCGAGAGGGAGGGCGGGAAGGAGGGAGGAGGAGAGGAGGAGAGGGGGAAGGGACTGATTGGGACAGGGGAGATTTTCCTGTCTGTGACTCGGAGGTTCTGATCGACGTAGACACGGCTCAATGTTGAATCCCAGGCTGATTTGCCTCTAAGACTCTCCAGAACCACGCCGCAGTACTGAGCAAACAACGCACGTGTCGCCACGGAGACGAGCGCGCGTGTGTTGGCCCTAGCTGCTGTGACTGTGATGGTAGCGAGAGATAACCGGACCACAGGCAGTGTGTGGGACACCCCTTTAGCCCACATCAGGACCCACTTTACACACAGACAGACACATTTCCCAGGCACAATACTGCTGTGTCCTACTCGTACTGTGACTGGAGTGAGGGATAATGCAGATATTTGGAGCATTAGCCAGCACTCTCCCAGGTTCACTCGACTCCTCGGACTCCCCCTCACATGGACGACAGCCTGTCACGGACCACACATCTGAAACGGGTTTGAAGGGCTCCGGTCACGTCAGGATGCACTGAACTTCAATGTCACCAGCCACTTGGTTTGGATTTAGCTGTGCAAATCCCTCTTATTACCCTGTCCTGTGTGAGCCGCAAGGCATCCCTGTCTGTCTGCTGTGCTCTCTGCTTCACCTCGGCCCTTGTAGGACTGGAACGTGGCCTGGCACGTAAAGCACACACGCCTCACACACACTCGCCGCACGCACCGCACACGCATGCCCCACACACCACTCACCTCACACACCACACACGTCACACACGCCCACTCACCTCGCACACAACACGCATACAGCACACACACCTCACACACACACGCCACACACACATACGTCACACACGCCACTCATCTCATACACCACACACTTACAGCACACACACCACACACACACTCCACACGCCTCACGCACCACACACACATGTCACACACGCCACTCACCTCACACACCACACACACACACACCACACACATACACCACATACACACGCCACCCACACACCAGGGCTTCTGCTACAGGACAGGACCTCACAGGACAGACACAGCACTGTACTTCCTGCTCTGCCAACAGCCCCCTCCCCCCCCCCCGAAGACTCGGCAGGCAGTTCTGCTCCCTGCATAACTCAATACAGAGTCTGACAATCAGAGAGGGGAGGGAGGGAGATAGAGGGGGAGGGAGAGAGAGAAGGGGGGGAGAGAGAGAGATGGGAGGGAGGGAGAGAGAGAAAGAGGGGCAGAGAGAGGGAGGGAGAGAAAGAGGGGGGGAGAGAGAGAGAAGTAGAGGGAGGGAGGGAGGGAGAGAGGGAGGAGGGAGAGAGATAGGGGGAAAGCAGAGAGGTTGGACAGGTTTACCCCTAAGCGTAGTAGCCACCAGTGTCGTGCCACCGGCCCATGTACAGGCTATAGAAGTTAGAGCAGGATGCCCAATCATGATCAAGGTTGCCAGGTTTGAGGAGCAATAAGCCCCTTTTTGGGAGTCAAAACGTTATTCTTTTTAGAGGGGGGGTCCATGGGGAGTAGTAGGGAGTCCTGTGTTTGGATATGTGCATCAGGAGTTGGCTGACACGGGAGGGATGATGAATAAAGTGAGAACTGGAGGCATTTCCACCCCGGCGAGACCCTGCGTCTTTGTTTGGATAGCTTCTCCTCTCGCTCCTCTGTTGTCATTGGCCGCTCGGTCGGTGATGCCGAAGCACTGGAAAACGGCTGGTGTGAATTTTACTGGAGGACAGGGAACACAGGTCATAAAACCCTCCTCCGTTTTCCATCAGGAGAGGGGTGCCCCCACCCACAGATGGAGGGGGGGTGGAGGATGGGAGGAAGGGGGAGAGAGAGGTGAGTGGGTGGGTGGGTGAAGATGGAAAGAGGGAAAGAGAGAGAGGGGGGAGGAAGGAGAGAAAGGGTAGGGTGGGAGAGGATGGCAAGAGGGAAAGAAAGAGAGAGGGAGGGAGTACAGATAGAGGGAGAGAGGGGAGGGTGGGTGGGGTGGTGAAGATTTGAAGAGGGAAAGAGAGAGAGGGGAGAGTGGGTTGGTGGGTGAGGATGGGGGAAAGAGAGAGATGGAGGAAGAGAAGAGGGTTTGTGGGTGGATGAAGATGGGATGAGGGAAAGAGAGAGATCGAGGAAGAGAAGAGGGTTTGTGGGTGAGGATGGGATGAGGGAACGAGAGAGATGGATGGAGAGAGAGAGGAGATGGAGTGAGAAGGGGAACAGAGAGCTGGCAAGTGGGTGAGGATGAGGAGAGGGATGAGAATGGAGTGGTTAGGGAGAGAGGGAGAGGATGAGAGTTATGGGGGCAGTAAGGGGGTGAGACAAGGGGAAGGAGGGGTGAGAGGGAGAAAGGAAGGGGAGGCCACACCGGGCTAGTGGATGACCTAAACGACCGAGGAGAGAGAAGGAGAAGGGTGGGGGGTACAGATGGGCATATTTGAACTCCAAGCACCATAAAATAACACTGCCGGCTCATGACATCATGACCTGGACATTTTTCAGGACGTCCATGAATTGCGTTGTGGTGAGGGGGGCTGAGGTGGCCCCAGGAGACCCTGAGACAACAGCAGACTGTCTCTGGAGGTCTGGGAGATCAACCATCCTGCAGACCTGCAGCACTCACGCCACATGACCAGCCCTCCATCCCTCTCCCTCTCTCTCCATCCCTCCTCCTCTCCATTTCTGTCCCTCCATCCCTCCTTCTCTCCATCCCTCCCTCACTCTCTCAATCCCTCCCTCTCTCCATCCCTCCTTTCCATCCCACCCTCTGTCCATCTCTCTCTCTCCATCCCTCATTCTCGCCATCTCTCTGTCCCTCCTCTCCATCCCTCTCTTTCTTTGTCCCTCCATCCCTCACTCCCAGCCTGCATCATTCAGCGTCCAGATGGCCAGCTCCCAATCCCTCTCACCCTCCCTCTCTCCATCTCTCCCTCCCTCTTTTCCTCCATCGGGCAACCACCCACCCAGTAGTTGCCCGTGTCCTGGGTCTGGTGACCGTGGGTAGAGAGGGGGTCTGGTGAGTTATTGGGGGTCCTTCAGCAGGGCGTGTCAGGATGGGGCAGCAGGGGTCAGCTTGACCACAGAGCTGGTCAGGCCCAGCGGAAGAGGG
This sequence comes from Thaleichthys pacificus, assembly GCA_023658055.1. Lineage (NCBI taxonomy): Eukaryota > Metazoa > Chordata > Actinopteri > Osmeriformes > Osmeridae > Thaleichthys > Thaleichthys pacificus. The sequence continues at coordinate 16,099,661 of CM042866.1, read as the reverse complement.
AGGGGTCATGACTCCCCCTCTGGGGGGCTGCTGGTGTTTTCCTATGTGTGTTAGTGTGCGTCTGAGTGTGTGTGTGCGTGCCTGCGTGTGTGTGTGTGTGTCAGTCGGAGGAAGCTTTTTCCGCTGCGTGCTGTTTTCCAGGGTGAAGCGGGGCAGGCGGAGGGTGAAGGATGACCCAGGAGGAGGAGAGGCGAGCCGTGAAAGTTTAAGTCAATATGGAGGAGAGAAACTCGCTGGTGGTCTGGGACTCCTGCCTGCTGGGCTTTCACTCTCCTCTGACCCTGTTTACACAAGCCCCGGGCACTGGTGAACACTGGAGTACACTAGAGTATAGTACAGTACAGCATAGCACAGTACAGTATTGTATAGTCTTGTACAGTATAGTATGGTATGGTATAGTATAGTAAAGTATCACATATCAAAGAATAGTCTTTTACAATATAATATATTGTAGCGCCCCTCATGCCACATGAACGGGCATGACTACCATATTCACAAACTCCTTGGGGCGCCTAAGTTATTTTCCATAGCCTGTACAATATATGTATCATGAAACAGATTCATGCATATACTATGTACATATTTAGGTGTCTTATAGTGTAATATAGTTGAGTTTATAGTAGTACAGCACAGTGTAGTGTTGTGTAGTATAATATAGTAGGCAGTATAGTATGCAGTAGTGTAGTGTCGAAACATATGGTATGCTGTTGTAAAAGCCTTCAATACTGTTGGAATACAATGTGAACTCAGAGTTCAACAGAGGGAACTTACGTAGTTACATACTGAGTGAACTGGCGTAGTTACATACTGAGTGAATTATTTCAATTGTGTGTAGCAGACAGTGTTCTCCTCTGTTTTCTAACCATCCATAAGCAGGTAATTGGATTGAAACCCACAGCACTGGTTAAGAACAACAGGAATTCATAGATTGTGAAATCTGGACACTGATTGGCTCATGAAATCTGTGTTCTGGAAGGTTGAGCAGGTGTGTGATGATGCCTGCTGAATCAGACCCAAATGCATGACATGTTTTCTATTATAGTCTGGCCTGTGTGTCTTGGCTTCCTGCAGCCTGCACACTGATTATCTCCCACGGTAACTCAGGACAGATTGATAATCGGAACGGTGCCTCTGTCAGATAACCCTCTGTCCGCTCTGTCTGTCGGAATACGGCTCATCTCTGTCAAAACAGTGGGTTACACACATTGAAGCACAAACTGTATATTAATTGTTGTTTTAAAAGTAACCAAACACCATTTTATTTGATAGCAATACATTTTATAAACCATGTGGGTAATGCACTGCTAAACTCATCAATCCTGATCTATGGTCTGGTCAAATCTTTGCAAAAGTCTTGTTTGGGCTTGGGAGAGCTGGGCTAGGGAGGGCTAGTTCCAGGGAGCGCTGGGCTATGTAGAGCTGGGCTAGGGAGGGCTGGGCTAGGTAGGACTGGGCTAGGTAGGACTGGGCTAGGTAGAGCTAGTCCTAGGGAAGGCTGGGCTAGGGAGGGCTGGGCTAGGTAGAGCTAGTCGTAGGTAGGGCTGGGCTAGGGCTAGGTAGAGCTTGTCCTATGCAGGGCTGGGCTAGTGTTCGTCCCAGACTGGTCTGTGGTGTTCTAGGGCTAGTCCCAGCTATGGACTATGGAGCAGGGGCCTGCCCTCCCGATAGAGGCCCTGAGAGCTGTGCTCTAAATCTGATGCTTTATGTTCGAGGAGAAGAATGGTAGAATAACAGAACGTGCCCTTTGTTCACCCCAGTCTGCAGTAAAAGCCAAGGAATTACAGAGTAAAACAGTTTAACTCTGGGTCGTAAATATGTTTGGTCTCTACTCTCTCTCTTTTTCTCTTTCTCTCCCCCCCCTCCCTGTTCTTCCCCTTCCTTCTTGCTTCCTGTGATGCTCACATTGCATCTTAACACTAGATGGAGTTTTTTACTTATATTTCGGTTTCTCTCTGTGTGTGTGTGTGGGTTTTTTTTTTTGCGTGATACACGTTTACATTATTTTTCCTTTGTCCCAAACACCCACACACTCGTATAAGCTTGTGTGAGCGTGCGTGTGTGTGGGTTTGTGCGCGAGCATGCGTGTGTGTGGGTTTGTGTGTGAGCGTGCGGGTGTGTGTGTGTGCGAGGACCCTGTCTTGTTTTCCGGGCTATGAGAGTCCCTACCCTAACCACAGCAGGGTAATAATCACTTAACCCAAATCAGAGGCAATCAGGGGCACAGACTGCAGCTGGGAGGGGCCCGGCCGCGCCCGGGTCCGGCCCGGCACTGATGACGACGATGAGGAGGAGGAAGAGAGGAGGCCTTTGTTGTACCAGCGGACTGGTGAAGAGCTGGTTCCACCAGTCAGAAGAACGGGAGCAGAGAAGCTCTGCAGCAGATCAAGGCTTCCGAGAACACGCCTCTTTTCCTATTCTGTGGGGCAGTCCTCCACTTGGTGTGCGTCTGTGCGCGTTTGTATCTGAGGAAGTGTGTGTGGCGGCGTGTGCCTTCGCCCCACATTTTGTGTGTTTGTGTGTATGTGTACGCCTGTCTTTCCACAGTGTGTCCTCCAACGTGCGTGTGTGTGGCGTGTGTGTGCGCCTGTGTGTGAGTGCGTGTGTGTGTGTGTATGTCTGTGACTGTGTGTGCATGTGTATGTATGTGTGTGTGCTAGGGTTAACCCTAATCCTATGCCAGCCCAGACCTCCAGCATGCCAGCCCAGACCTCCAGCATGCCAGCCCAGACCTCCAGCATGCCAGCCCAGACCTCCAGCATGCCAGCCCAGACCTCCAACATGCCAGCCCAGACCTCCAACATGCCAGCCTAGACCTCCAGCATGCCAGCCCAGACCTCTAGCATGCCAGCCCAGACCTCCAACATGCCAGCCCAGACCTCCAGCATGCCAGCCCAGACCTCCAGCATGCCAGCCTAGACCTCCAGCATGCCAGCCCAGACCTCCAACATGCCAGCCTAGACCTCCAACATGCCAGCCCAGACCTCCAGCATGCCAGCCCAGACCTCCAACATGCCAGCCCAGACCTCCAGCATGCCAGCCCAGACCTCCAGCATGCCAGCCCAGACCTCCAACATGCCAGCCCAGACCTCCAACATGCCAGCCTAGACCTCCAGCATGCCAGCCCAGACCTCCAGCATGCCAGCCTAGACCTCCAGCATGCCAGCCCAGACCTCCAACATGCCAGCCTAGACCTCCAACATGCCAGCCCAGACCTCCAGCATGCCAGCCCAGACCTCCAACATGCCAGCCCAGACCTCCAGCATGCCAGCCCAGACCTCCAGCATGCCAGCCCAGACCTCCAACATGCCAGCCCAGACCTCCAGCATGCCAGCCCAGACCTCCAGCATGCCAGCCCAGACCTCCAGCATGCCAGCCCAGACCTCCAGCATGCCAGCCCAGACCTCCAACATGCCAGCCCAGACCTCCAACATGCCAGCCCAGACCTCCAGCATGCCAGCCCAGACCTCCAACATGCCAGCCCAGACCTCCAACATGCCAGCCCAGACCTCCAGCATGCCAGCCCAGACCTCCAGCATGCCAGCCCAGACCTCCAGCATGCCAGCCCAGACCTCCAACATGCCAGCCCAGACCTCCAGCATGCCAGCTCAGACCTCCAGCATGCCGCTCAGATTTGTGCTCCTTCAGCCCTGCAGCCCTTTCCTCACTGGGCCTGCTGCTACCAATCAACTGATGGCTGCAGCAATCCTGTATCAGGAAGAGAAATCTCTGATCTCTTCTGCGTGTGGGATCATGTGTATGTGTGTGTGGCTTGGTATGTGTGTGTTTGGGTTGGGGTGTGTGAGTCAGTGTGTGCATGTTATGAGGCGTGTGTGTGTGTGTGAATGTGGGAGCGTACGTGTATATGTGTGTGTGTTCTCTGTGTGTTTGTGTGTGTGTGTGTGTGTGCGTGTGGTTGCCTCTCCTTTTCGTAGTTTACCTCAGCATCTGACATTCATTTGGAGTGAAAGACAAACACACTGATGAAAATGGCTGCGACCTCAGGATCTCCTCTCTTCCTCCATCTCTCTCGCTGTCTCTCTCTCTTTCTCTGCCTACCCCTCTCTCTCTATACCTTCCCCAATCTCTGTATCCCTCCTTCTCTCTCTCTCTCCCTCCCTCTCCTCACCCCACTCTCTGTACCTTCCTCTCGCTCTCTCTACCTCCCCCTTTCTCTCAGTACATCCCTCTTTCTCCCTCCCTCCTCCTCTCTCTCCTTACCCCTCTCTCTCTCCTTCCTTCCTCCTTTCCCCCCTCTCTCCCTCTCTCTCTCCCTCTCTCTCCCTCTCTCTCCCTCTCTCTCTCCCTTCCTCTCTCTCCCCCCTCCCTCTCTTTCTCCCCCTTTCCCTCACCCTCTCTCTGTCTGGGAGGGAGGGAGGGAGGAGACCATTACTACACTTTTGTATACTTCCACTGAAAGGTATTTAGAACCTTAAACCTCCCACAGCACATGGGACCTATTTCACAAACGGGACCTGCACAATTGAATTGAACTTTGTTTAAAAGCACAGCAGTGCAGTCTCCTTCTCGTTGATGTCTACATGTTAGTATCTGTGTGTCGTATTTCTTTTTGTCTAGGTTAAAAGCACCTAATTGTAGGTCCCCATAGAGAAACGTCTGGGTTCAATATCAAGGTCATATGTTTCTAGAACCTTCTAATCCTTTCTGGGTCTGTGCTGAAGGGTAGGAGCTCCACTCCACATCAATGAGGGGGACACCTGTCCACACTGCCAGTGACCCACAACCCTCCAAATCCTCTCTCACACTCACTAATGGAGGATCACACACTCATATGTATGCAGACTCTCTCTCCCAGATCGCTCAATTATCAAACTTACACACATACACAATCATACACACATGCAAACAAGGTGCATGTGTGTATGTGTGTGTGTGAGTGTATATATGTGTGTGAGTGTATATATGTGTGTGTGTGTGAGTGTCTAAGTGTGAGTGTATATGTGTGTAAGTGTGAGTCTGTGTGCGTGAGAGAGTGTGAGTGAGAGTGTGTGAGTGTGTGAGTGTATATATGTGTGTGTAACTGTGAGTGTACATGTGTGTAAGTGTGAGTCTTTGTGTGTGAGTTTGTGTGAGAGTGTGTAAATGTGAGTGTGTGTGTGAGAGTGTATATGTGTATAAGGGTGTGTGAGAGAGTGTGTAAATGAGTGTGTGTGTGTGTGTGTATGTGTGAGTGTGTAAGTGTGAGAGTGTGTTAGTGTGAGACTGTGTATGGAGGGGGGGGTTACCTGTCTTCCCTCCTGAGCTGCAGTTTTGATAAGATAATGGGTGCAGTTCCCCGGGGTGTTCCGAAGCACCTGACCCCTTAACCGGAGCTGTGAGGAGGCCAGGCGGGTGAGGGCGAGGGCGGGCTCAGGCTCTGTTGACTTAAGCGTTGAGCCTCGGCCATCCATCATGTGCTGGTGACGGGGGGAGGCCTGAACCCTGCTGTCCTCCCCCTTCACACCCGTGGTGCCGCCCTGTCCGCACATGCACAGACCTGCTCCCTTTCAAAGGAGCCCAAACACCAGAGCTCTCTCGCTGATGTTCTCCCTCTGTCACACTCGCCTTTTCAGGCTCTCTTCCTCTTGTGCTAACTCTCCCACTCCTTTGATGACATTTGCTCTTCTCTTTTTGCTTGGTCTTTCTCTCTTCGCTCTCTCGGTCGCACTCGCAATCTTTCTCTCTCTCTTTCCTAGTTCAGTCTCAGCAACTCACAGAATTCTCCTTCTTTCTTTCTTTCTTTCTCTCTTTCCTTCTTTCTCTTTTCATTCCCTTGTTCTCACCCAAAGACGCCCTCTCCCCACTTTCAGTTTTTCCCCCTAAAGACAGAAAAACAGCTAAGTCCTTCCCCCCCCCCCCCCCCCCCCCCCCCCTTCTCCTGCACCGCTGAGGTAATTATATTTAATCATACGCGGTCGTCCTAATCAGGGCTGGTCGTGATGATGCCATCTGCGCGGGTTTCAGGTTCACCACCCTAGTCAGAGCTATGCCCAGCGGGTACGAGAGCGTAGACCACCTGGGCGATCCTCACGCACCCCTCGCCCTCCCTCTGCTCTACCCATCCATCCCTCTTTCCCTCCACCAACTATCCCTCGCTTCAATGTTTCCATCTCTCTCTGTCCGCTCTCTCCTGGAATCCTGCATGCTGACCAGAGTGTGTGTGTGTGTGTGTGTGGGAGGGACTTTGGTGGGAAGGGGGCTCATGGGAGAATGAGTTTGAGTTAGCGGTACAAACGTTAAACATTATTTGAACATAATTACTCAACAAAATAAACAGAATTGTTAATAATTTATAGGAATGCTTTTTTTTCCTTTTTTTTTTTTTACACAAGTGATCATCCACATGCAGTTGGTGGGATGTGTGTGAGAACCTGTGTAAGTGTGTGTGTGTGTGTGTCTAGCGTTTTAGCAGAAGTCCCGGATGATCCGGACAGTTAAGACCAGCTGACCAGCCCACCCAGTTTGTATGAGTGTGTGCCTTCATCTTCCTTCTCCCTGTGGACCTTAAAGGCCAGCGCTCGTGTGTGTTTGGGGAAGAGAGGAAAGGGAACGAAAGACAGAGGGAGAGAGGGGAGAGAGGGGAGAGAGGGGGTGGGAAAGAGACAGAAGAAGGGATAGAGAGGAAGGGCGAGAGAGCTTGAGAGAGAGAAGAAAGCAGGCCCTCTCTGATCCTCCTGCTCCTCTCATTTTCCCTGGTGAAAGGCGACATTATAACTGATTTCCATGACCTCAGGCCAGGGCCTTAGTTACCTTAGGCCTGTGTGTGTGTCCGCGTACGAGCGCGTGTGTGTGTGTGTGTGTGTATCCTTGTCCCTGCGTGCGTGTGTCTGCAAGCATTTGTGCCTGTGTGTTCTTACATATGTGTTTGCGTGCATGCTCATCTGTGTGTGTGTGTGTGTGTGTTATTGCTGCTTTCCATGTCATCCAGCCAGGCTCCTCTGTGCAGCCTTGCAGGGCTTGTTTAGACAACAGTGGTGCACATGTTGGCTGAAATATGGCCGCTGTGCTTGCTGGCTCGGCTGAATGAAGCCTCGGCATGTGTTCTTTAACCCAGACAGCTCGCTGATTTATCCATAGCTTTCAGTGATTGATTTAAGAGTCGGCTAGCCAACACTTGTTGGGAGGTGGGCTGAGGAGAGGAGTGAGGAGAGGAGGGGCTAGGAGAGAGGAGAGGAGAAAGGAGAGAGGGAGAGAAGGGGCCAGGAGAGGAGAGAATGGAGTGAAGGAGAGGAGAGAAAAGGCTAGGAGAGGCGAAAAGAATATACACTGCGTTTGCAAAGATTGCGCTATTTACATAGTCCACAACAGGACTGGACTATTTCACTCCAAAGTGTGTTTAAGACACACCTCAGGTATTTCTGAGGCGATTTCTTGATTGACTGTGGACATGGCTCCTTTTTAAATGAGCTGCAAAATGTTGTTTATTATGCTTTCGAAACGGTCGTATATTGAAATGTCCAGTGCGACAGGAGGAAAGTGTATGAAAACATGTCCGACCGTCTGCCTGATATATAAGAGTGTGTGTGTGTGTGCGCGCGTGTGTGCGTGCGTGTGTTTTATTACCTGTCTCATTATTAAATGTGTTGGAGGCAGGCTGAGCTGGGACAGAACATTCCAGCTCTTTAATGTCTCCCACTCGTCCCCCAGTCCCCCACACTACTCTCTTTGATAATATACTTTTCCTTATGAGCCCATAAAAGCAGAGTGTTTCTCAGAGCGCCACCTCTTTCCCCTCTCTGGTGCTTCTCTGCAGACTCCCTCAGATCCCTGGTCAGCCCCCGCTCCCGGACTCCTCCGTCCTCTCGGACACGTACGGGAGAGGCATCCGCTCTGTCGCCTCGGTCTCCCTCTGCTCCCGCGATGACACTCGGATGTCCGGTGGCGTTTTTCGGTCGGCTTGAAAGCGCGGGACGTTGGGGTTTCGTGGTGTTTTTCTTTGCCTCTCTCTTTCCCTCGCTCTCTCTCTCTTGCTCGCTCTCTCTCTCTCTTGCTCTCTCTCTCTCTCTCTCTCTTTCTCTCTTGCTCTCTCTCTCTTGTTGTCTCAATTTTTCTCTTTCCCCCTGTCTCGTTTCCTCTCATGGCGATCATTTTCTCTCCCTCGCACTTTCCCCCCCCACACCCCCCCCTTTCGCTCTCTCACTTTCTTTCTCCGTCGCTCTCTCCCGTCCCCCCCCCCCCCCCCCCCCCCGCTTCCCCATCTCGTACAGGGCAGAGTTAGGCATAAGCGAATAATTAGGTAATTGCCTCCTTGATTGAGCTCAATAGGAAACGTTTCAATTAGGCCAGAACTGCAGAGGGAGGAAGCAGGCTCTTACAGAGGGAAACATTCCTTGTCATGCAACTGTCAGGGCCGAGCCCACACCACGAGCCAACTTGTGCTGGGGAGAGCAGGAAGTCCTCCTGGAGAGGGAGGGAAGGGGGACTGCGGAGGGAGGGAGGGCTGGACGGAAGGAGGGCGGAGGGGAGGTGGAGCGTGGGCCAGGGTAGGGGGGCTGGGGGGCTGGGGGGATAAGGGACAGCTAGAAATGATTGCTGTAATTAGGGCTATATTTAAACAGGACTTCTCTGTGATATGATTTGCTGGTGATCCCCTGTCCAGATAAGACTGAGAGCCCTTGCTCGCCCGCCCGCCTGTTACACATTACTACCTCCCAGCAGCGGAGGAGAGAGGGGGAGAGTGAAGGAGAGGAGCGGAGAGAGGTGAGAGAGGGGAGGGGAGGAAAGGGGGGAGAGAGGGAATAGGATGAGGAGTGAGAGAGAGAGAGAGAGAGAGAGAGAGAGAGAGAGAGAGAGAGAGAGAGAGAGAGAGAGAGGGAGAGGGAGAGGGAGAGGGAGAGGGAG